>JAQIVE010007396.1:0-10486 GCA_034698285.1 Sminthurinus bimaculatus
AGTATCTTAACGTGTTTTTGTGGCTAAATAAAAAAAGCTGTACAGACAATTAAACTGAAAGATTACCGACCGACATGATGATATTAAAATGTATAACATATACTATATTATAATGTTTGATTGTTTAATTTTAGCTGTAGACAGACTGTATCGTATGCATTAAATTTTTGTGCCGATACATATGAACAACCCATGTTATTTAATGTAGACAAACTCTCGAGACTGTGAAATCTGAATACGTTGACAAATAATCTGACAAAAACAATCGCAACCAACCAAATAGGACCAACATAAACTATGTAAATATAATAGAGATAACTTTAATATATCCCACTAACAAATCAACATATTGTTTGTGTATGTATAAAACTTAAACATATTATGATGTATAATATCGCGCTGAATAATATCATTGACAAAATTTAGTAAAATTACATCTCCAACTGATGACACCCAAAACGTTTAGCAAGAGCGACAACAAGTAAAAAGCAAGGCAAGTAAAAAAAATTACAAACAATCGCCCACTGAAGGGCTTGATAATCTTCATATGAGCTGATCAACTAAGCTCTGCCTGACTACAAAAAAGGAAAAAAAACATAAAAATGTCATAATAACTGTAACGAAAGCTAAAAACTACTTTTATATTCCATAATATAGTATATAACTACACAGTAATATACCAGCATAAATGAAAAACTCGTGCCCAAAAGATAAAGAACATGATATGAGTTCGTTAGTTGGAATAACCTTGCGAGGAAAGAACAGCAAGAAAAGGGAAAAAATTACACGTGATTACTTTCTCTAGTTTCCCCCCACCTTTTTGCTTTAAGAAACGAAGGCTGCTGATCGTGAGTGAGTATAGGAATAAAATTCAAAAATGAACATCTAGTAGTTTGTACACCAATCGGAAGAAAAACGTTATTGCTTTGCTAATGTGTCAAAATAATATCAGTATAATAATGCATCGTCAATCTTATGTTATACAAAAAATAATTGCATTGCAGAGTATTTACAGATCAGACTCTCCTGCTGTATAAAGCAATAACTTACTATTAATCAAACAATAACGACTCTGTGTTATTGTAATTACACTATTGTAAGAGAAGAACACGTTGTAGTTAGGAAGAGGATCCAGAAGACAAGGGCAACGAATAGTGAATAATATCTGTAATTCTGTCTGTATGACTGAATCAACAAGTCTACAATAATCTTTTATTTCGATAGAGAATTGGCTTCCTTTTCCAGAAATAAAAAACATACTGTATAATATACATAGTACACTGGTAAAGAACATGAATGGCTGATAATAAATTAAGTGAAGCACGCAAGTTGGAGTCATAATCATGATGGTTTTCTCCTGCTATTCTACCTTTTCATCCATTGCAAGTTGAATGACAACTGATTCTGTACAAATATCATTGGTTCGAAATGAAAATGACAGAATTCCCAATTTCTGCTTCGAGGATTTGATAAAAAAGAAAGGAGCTGGAAATGGCTGCACAGCTCTTTTCTCTTTTCTCTCTCGTTATACCTTTTTGAGTAATCAAAATTTTCTTTTCATCGGATTCGAGTATATTATGTATATATACCTATGTACTTAGATACGGCTGGTATTTCTGAAATGTAATTTACTTGCATTATTCAATGTTGCAGTGCCAATCATGTAAAGACACATACACAGCATACACAAAATTATTTTATATAAAGATCCTACGAATGACTCTTATTTATTCTACCACACACACACACACACACTCACAGTCCCACAGACACATGCAAACAGACTTGAGTATACAAGAAGAAAACAAAGACAAATCATCATGAAACACATGCACATGAAGTCACAGCACGTTTTTCACAAGTACTTTTTGTTGGAATTTTGACACCAGGTCCATGGCCTACTTACATACAGTTACAGTATTTACATTTGAAAAATCTGAATTGCTTGATTTAAAAGTGGAGAAGGGAATCTGTCATTTTTGTATTTTGAATGCAATTATTTGTAATACTTTTATAAATCACATGCTCGTTATTTTTTGAGAAAGATACGAGAAAGAAAGGGAGGAAATCCTCATTTATGCATTATGTATCGACTATCGCCAAAAAAAAAAACTAAAGCGAATGAAATCGAGATTGAGACAAAACTGAAATTTTATGACAAACTATATAAAAAACACATTTCAAACAAAGACTGTTTGGAATTTTTTTGACAAATTCAAAACCCATTCATACATTGACTTTGAAACTATTCAATCGAATAAAAAAGAGTATAATTATAATACCAATTAATCAACAATATATTATTACGCTACACACTACTTAAAGGAAAGGATTAAGATTGTATAAGGATAATCACATACATACATACATACACATAGGTAATAATGATAATGAATGTTACTTGTGTACTTAAATGTTGCAAATTATGCATATATAAAAAATATATTGAAGTATATTGGTATTATGATGCATATTATACATGGAAAAATATCTACAAACCTATTGAAACAAATATTATAAATATATTCTCTGTTATGTATGTATAACTATTAACTATACTGTATAAGAGTGTGTCACAACAGAAAAATAACGTTTAAATGTCAATATGCGCTTCCTACATTATATTAAAATATTATGGATATGATATTGCCCAAAATAAAAAAATGTATGTCTATATATAACATGTTGTCATCAATGTATAAATATATATGTTCATGTCAATACAATAAAAAAATGGCTAAAAGACCAAAAAACACGGTGTTCAAATCTAAATGTTTTTTTTTCAGTAAAAGGGTGAGATAAACCTTTCTTACTGGCAGAAATTTTAGCACAATCAATAATAACCTAGTATATAATACTTCATAGTTTTTTTATTGTTCTGATGTTTTTATTAAATTAATGAATTATTATTTACGTACACGCGGTACATTTTTCCTCTAAGAATTTTCTCGTCGCTATATCATACACTATTTACACATATCTAATAAATATTTATATAATCGAAACATTACAAATGTATACTGTTTTTTGTGGATTTCAATATAATATTTTTATGTATTACAAAGGACGCGCTTGCAGCTCTCATATTCGATTAAAGGGTCAACAATAAACAATTATGTAGATAGATAGTATGTTATATAAAGAGTGCTTATATTATACATAACATTATTTTTCTTCTAATGCATAATAGTCGAAATAGAAATTCTACATACATACGTCGGTAGAAACATTGATAATGTGTCCAACATGATTTTCCCCTTTTTGAAGTATATTAGCACCAATATACATTAAAGTGATTAAATACAAACTCGTTAAAAGTTGCATGAATCAATAATAACTATACATACATAATAGTTTATGCACATACTATCTGCCTATAATTTTATTGTACTCACATTAGTTGTTTTGTTTTTGTTCTCATTGAAAATTTAATCATTGTGTATGTTGAAGTTTGTATCAGGAAACGAAAAGCCATTTATTTTCGGACTTTTTTTTATCGACCTGCCTTTATCCATTTGCCATTAATAATTTAAGATACGTTTCCCCAAGCATAAACAATTCATTTTTATAATAATGTACACGTATCAGTACAAATGTGTGCCACTGATCAATTGATCGTTCATCGTTCTGATCTAGTTTACTTTAATCCCTTTTCTCATTTGATAACAATAATTTTCATTGTACCGCCTCGGCAACTGCGATACACAATAACGCATGATATTATTATATTAGTATTTAAACTATCTTTAGTGTCTGTTTAACTATCGTGTAAAGTACCTACATAATATAATATTTTAGAAGGATACTTTAAAACGAGCGAGAGTTTTTACCCTGAGTATATATATATTTACCTTTACGCTGATTGTATCGACATTACACACAACCGCAGACCAATCACTCGCCAAGTGTTTGCTTTGCGGTGACATGAAATGGTATCGCACAGTTAAAACGATGTTTAAAGTTTTGATTGTCCATACTTGCACGTGTGTTAAAGAATGAAACATATTATAGCCAAAATCAGGAGCAATGTAAACATCCAACATAACATACATATGCCGAGATTATTGAATGTATACATTGAGTTGTGATGTCAAATATAATGATACTGATACATGATACAAAAAGCTACCTACTAAAACTATTAAATGGAAACGCAAAATATAAAAAAAATGTAAACAACTACCGCGTACATGCTAGCTAGCTTCACAATTAAGATATATTGTCAAGTTAGTTCTAAATGTTATACAAAGTATATTACATATATTTGTTTCCAAAAAAAAAAAACTAAACCTTACAGCAGAAATCATAACATATAGTAGAATATTATCATATTTGATGAGCAGAGGAACATTTTTGAGACGAATAAGGTGATATAAGGTGATCCACTTGAACCGAATTCTATGGCCTATATTCAATTCAAGGTATCAAAACCACGATTGTTATTTTGAAAATTTTGGCATTAAGAAATAATCAATAATGTCGAAAGCATAATATAATAAGTTTCATAGAGGCTAACCCTTGTATTGTTCAAATACGAGGTTTTATAGTTTTGAAATAAATAAGAGCTAAATGCTTGCTAGTAATTAAAGTTCACCTTTAAACATCTCAAATGTGAATTCTTGCTGATGTGCTTGTTTTTGTGCCGGCTGGTCTTATACATTGTTATTTTTTATTACGATGTAACTATCAGGACTTGATTTTCAACTATATCCAGTCTTTTCACACTTTCATGCGTTACATGTTTCTTATTTTTCAAGGGCAATGAGTACTATGCATAGAAATGTTAGGGATAATATAAGTATTTACTAAATTCTTTCATAAAATAGTCGCTCCGATTCTAATTGACCATCATCAACGAAGATTGTCTACAGTTATAACTCTACTCATGCCATAATTTAAAAAATGTTCATATTATTTAACTTTCACTTTTCACAAGACTTCGTCTTAATACTTTGTTGAAGTTTTTACTACCGATGCTACCACATACCTTTTGTGTTTTGTCACTTTAGAATTTTTCTTTAAAAACAACAGATAATTTTTTTATGTAACTGACTAATTTTCGTTCAGTGTTTCGATATGATTGTATAATGAAAATATTCTACCAGTTCTTGTATGTGATATTAAAGGCTGTACTTTGAAACTCTAAATTTAGGAAGAACATTCGATTTCCTGATTAACTTGGTACGTTAAACATTGTTTCGTATTATTATCATCTTTATAGCTAAAAATCTTCAAAAACAACAATGCTACACGATTGGCCACTATAAATTAAATACATCCGATATAGTTAACACTCTTGGAAAATTCAAAAAATGGGGATAAAATCGTCGTAAATTTCAATGAAATGTGATTAGAGGTAAGTACAAAAACATTACTGGCTTTCTGAAGACCTTAAGATATGACTTTATCTTCGACGCAAAATAAAAAGAAAAATATATTTCATGCGTGAAATGTAGATGTGCTAAAAATCTAAAAATTAAGGAAAATAATTATAGTATACGTGTGCATAAATGTAAAGTGTGGGGGACATGGTAGTTTATTCTATTTTGTATTTACTGTAAAGTATCAAATTATTCATAATTACGAGCAACTATGCCACGAAAAAATCACATCTGATTGTCTTTTAAAAAATTTTTGACTAAAATATTCAAAAATAATAATGTACATTATTATAGTGAATTTTGAGTAATATGGCCATCAAAAAGTTGATAAGACAAAAGGAGGAAAATGAAACTTCAGTACACGTTTGAATGAAAGTCGTACTCTACTCTAAAATGTACTTAGTACTTACACTTGTCAGGTATAAAGTTTATCTCAACTACGAAGGTTTACTAACTAAGCATGGTATAAAAATCGATTGCTGCAATAATTCAATAATATGGGAAAATGTTTTCAAAATATTAAATTGCAACTTTAAAAAACCAGCTAAAGATTTAAATATACATGCAATATTATCTATAGCTATTATCCACTAACAATACGACTATTCCTAGCATTTTATATCAAACCTTAAATTTCATTTTCACAGGTCTCACGATTATTATTTGTTGCAGCGATACCGTCTCAAATTCAATTACCAACTACCGGTTTTATAATGTGGTATAACGTATAATATTATTACTTTTTATAGTATAAATTAAATATGTACACAATAATTTACTTATTGTTACTGATGGATTCCGAACTTCAGTACAACTGAATAAACAAACTTTAAAAAAACCTTGACATAAATTGGCATAAAAGCTATTATGTAGAAAAAGAAAACAAGATGATACTATTCAATTTTGAACCCATTCATAGATTATATTACGTATTACGTATTATTACTCTTATTGTAAATACTACGATTTCTTGGATGTTGTAGTTATAGCTCTGGCATTAGATAAACGAATGTTTTTATATAAACACTGCATAAAAGAACTAAACGATGCCTGTTAGAATTAGAATTGCCAATCTTTATCTTTCTGTTTATCTTATTACTTATTACAATCACAAGTGTTACGGAGCGTTGATTTAGGACGTTTAAAAACTACAATATAATATAAGAGGAAAGGTTTTTTCGTTTGATTGACATGATTTTTAACCAATCAGAGGTTAAAGCATATATTAACATCGCGAAATTACGATCCGTCAAGAAATATTTTACGTACAAAATTCTAAAACCCTACAGGATTTATACGTCTACCGTTTTTGTTCGTTTCATTCATTTAATACCCGAATGAATGAATAAATGAATGGTACATAATAAATGAATACAGTCGAATATACATTTTGATGAACATTGAAACGTCGTTAGGAGTAAGTTTTTCTTACAAAAAATATATTGCGTACACCTAATACTAATACATATTATTATACAAAGATATTGTGTACAACTTTCTCCTTTACATATTATTATTATTGTTTCTTCTTGACCTAAAACTTTAAAGCTGTATTAATGTAAAACTGGTAAATTGACGAAATTATTCAAAAACCAATGTCGATATGTATAAGGCTTTCTGAGAACTTTACTGTAATGATGATGATAGTGGCATCAAATTGACGATGATGATGAAGTTGACAGTTGACAACGATGAAAGTAATTTGATGCGAATAATTGATCAAAACAATATTAAAGGGGGTTAATATGGAATCAGCTAGTTGAGCTACTAAAATGCTTAGGTGCAGAATCAAACGTATATTTGAGCCTATAAGCTTCTGCGACTATTAAACTTATATCAGAACTATCCCAAGATTGAGTAGGTAGATTTTGAAGTAGCAGCATCAACCCCTATTTAGTTATATAATAGTCATATTATAAATATATTTGCAAGGAAAACCGAGTCTTTTATGGAATGTATGTATTACATACTGAATCGAATTGTTGGCAAATTTCAAAATGAAATTAAAATTACATACCTGAAAATCTCTTTGTTTGATCAACTGGTCCCTCCAATGACGCAGAAATGCCGCACAGACATAAAGAAGGACGGATCCACAGCCATCTGGTTCGGCAAGATAAGTATCCCAAAGTCGAATTGTACACCTTAAGGGAAGTTCTCTCATTAACAGGTTATTCATCCAGCGAAATGAGAATTGAAGATAATCAATTTCATGCTTTTGTAGGTGGTTATGAAGAGTTGCTGCACACAAAAGACAATATAAAATGTTAGTCCGAAACCAATATCAAATAAGTATCTTTACAAGTGATAAAATTAGGTTAAGAAATACAGGTAAGTACACCTATAATAAAATAGAATTACATAAATTGAGGACAAAAAACAAAGCTCACCGTCTATACGTTCAATTAGCTCTTTTAATTTTTTTACTTTTTCTTGAATGCCAGTTTGAGCAAATATATAGTTAACTTGAATACTATCTAAAAACTTGGACATACACCAATATGAATCAGCCTCAATATTATTTCTCTGTTCTTCGGGCAGTTTACTTACATCGAAACTTTCTACTTCAACATCTAAAAAAAGTCCATAAAAACAATTATTTACTCGCTGTGATATAAAACGGTGTAAGGAAACACTGAAACACTGAAAGGAAAACATAAAGTTAAAGATATTGTATTTTGTATATTAAGTATGTACAATCATTTAATAAAAAAAATCTTTATTTACCTGGGGGAAGAATTTCTTCAAGGAAGACGACGAAAAATGGAGTAACAAGATCATTCATTCCTTGTACATAGCCAGATGCTGGATGACGAATGGCCCAAATGAAAAGAATTCTTTCAAACATTTCTTGAACGACAGTTTGTTGAAATAATGCAATTAATGGACACATTCGAGGAATGTCTATGTGAATCTGTAAATTATGAACATTAAAAATACAACGTTGCATAGCTGCGTAAAAAAGAGCATGACATGTATGAGAGCATAGTATTAAACTGCTGTTAAAATATAATAAGTCATTACAATTAATCAAAAAAATTTGATACCTGGCGAAATGTATCTTTATACCATCCATTTTGTGATTCGTCTAGTCTGGAATCATAATACTGTTGAACGCATTTCCAATACTCTTCCCTTTTTCTCTCTAATACTTGTTTTCTCCTATCAACATTTGTAGGTAAATAGCCCTGCAGATACAATCAAATTTAAACTTTAAAATAGAACTTAAGTACTTATTTTATTATGACTCAAATTATTTGCCTTGTTTACATTACATTTTAAATGTTAAATTGTGATAACACAAACTCACAGCTAATAACTTCCAAGCTGTCCCTCGAACAGATACAGGTAAACCAGAATAACTAATTGACTGAAGTTCCTTTAAATCTGTACTATTTGATTCAAGCAAGAGGCGAACTTTATCAGACTTTCCCTTTTCTCGCTCGGTTTCTGTAAAAAAGAATTCAATTTATGCAACATACAAATAAATTAGTACATTACTATTTAGTACATTAAAATAAGGGGAAGACAAATGATCATAATCTACTCAAGTGTAAGTAAGTATAAATAAAAAAATACAACATTACCACTTCTAGAAATGACTTTAGGTTTTGGTGAATTGTTTCTGAGAATTCCATAGGCATCTAGTCGGTTTGGGGGCATTGTATAAGTTTCATCGTTGGCTTCTAAAAAACAAAGCAGAACCAAGACTAAAATACACACATGCTTAAATGTGAATGGCAATCAATTTGATTATACCTATGTATGCGTGTATATTTTATAATCGTGCAAAATAGCATACCAGTATGATTGCTTATTCTGTGATTTGGACCCGAGTTATTCGAATTCGATTTTTGTAAATTTTGGTGAACTAATGCTTCGGGATGAGTTGACGGTAGAGAAGAACTACCACCACTTCTATGGCTATTGATAACACTCAAGGCAGTAGACTGGGCCACTTTCTTACTTATTTTTACATCTGTGACAAAAAAAAAACACAAATTTAAAAATGTTATGATAATTGATCTTAAATTACTCATACAAAGTTGTAAGTTGTATACAAGTATACAACTGAAGGGTAAATGACGTTTTTAATGTGTTATAACAACTCCGTTGTTGTAAATTGAGTACCTGATGACATCACTGCAAATTCATCATCTTCGATATCCCAGGCATCGCGAACACTGTCTTGGAAATCTTGAAAAGATGATGTCCCACTTGATGGTTTAGCTTTTCCCCAACTTGTTTCCTTGTGAGGACTTGGTCTACAACAACAACATTAAATAATATTAAACTATTATAATATCACTTTTGACTAATAGTATTTATTGTTTATTAGTTTCAATTCTTGACTGACACAACATATTTCTTTGGTTAGAAGTACATATTGTGGAACTGCCTGTTCTAATAGGAATTCCGAGAAATCTTGATAACATGGTACCCATCCTCAAAGATAATAATATCAATAATTGATAAAGAAAAACAAAGTGACACGTTAACTTTAAACTACTGACAGCATAATTCTTTTATAACAATATTGAATCAAGACAGACTAATGTGTACTGGGTACAGGGTATGACAATTGTAGAAAAGCAAACACACACATGGTAAAAAAACAAAGGAGGATATAACTTTTTCATATAAATGATTAACAGTAGTTAAAAAATTAGCTATGCAAAATGTTTTTGACATCATTGCATATATAATTAATATACATACAAAAAGTTGTATCTAAATGTATTATTATTGTTTTTTGAGCAACCTTCCAGGGACTCTCTTGTCATTTTTCTTCCAAAACGACATGGAGCCTGTCGTATTGTCTGCATGCTGACTACTTCCACTCCCACATTTCTCCATCACCACAAGGAATTAATTAATTAGAAATTTAACTTCAAACTTGGGTTATATATTTTTTAAATGAAGCAAATTTGAAACTACACAGTTTTTAATGACGAGAACTAACATTACACTTATACGCTTCACATAAGTATAATATAAATACGCTGTTGTGTATACTTATGTGTTATGTGTACCTCAAAGACCTTGTAAGTACATGTTATATTCCGTATTACATATACATTCTTTCCTTGATGGAAAGAATACTT
>JAQIVE010007397.1:0-10484 GCA_034698285.1 Sminthurinus bimaculatus
TTATTTGTGTAAACTTTTCAAAGAACTGGTGTTAAATGCTTCAAGACATCCGGTTTCAAGTACATTGGAAGAGCAAATCACAACATCAACAATTGTACGGATTTAAATAATTTATAAGAAAACTGTAAAGGTGTTTAAACCTACTATACATCATAGTATGTATACCTTACTACCCTAATTAAGTTTTCTCATTATACGTCTGTGTATATGCTTATGTGTACGGTGTACAACTTACCCAGAGAACTTTCGTAGAAGCAAATTAGGGATGATATCATTCCAGTAAATTACACAAATATATACATATACATAAGTGTGACGTGTATATTAAATATTAATACATCAGCATATTATATGTATATACTTACAAACGCATAAATTTATTTGACAAAAAACAAAAATCATCTATACTAGCATATACTGTGTACGGACATACATAGACTGAGCGTTTTGCCTACAGGATTAAAGGAACAACTTTTATGAACCCCATAGTATGTGTCTCAGTGGAGTTCATATACATGTGTATAGATTTTTTTCTACTGCATATTTGATTGTTCTCCAGTTCCAGTATGTACTTATATTATACATATAGCCATTAAAAGTTCAGAGTGCAGAAGATGAGAGTAATAATTATTATGACCTTGCAAACCAAATGACCAACGACAACTCCTGTCAAAACCTCAATTAATGGCTTGAGCTTCATGCTCGTCCATTCTCATCCTCTTCTCACGTACTTAAAAATTAATACCCTACATAATACATATATACAGTAGATACTATATTATCATGCATAATACACAGTCATTGAGGAATGGTGTGTGTGTATTGTGCATGTAACTACATAATATGTATATGTGTAAAAGCAAAGCATTTTTGCTTCTGTGTTTAAGACCATTTGTTCGGAAGGAAGATGAACAACATAATAAATAATGTAGTTTCATCCTCTTATTGTTAGTACATTCAAGTTACACGGACAAATAGTGTCTTTGAATTGTGTGGAAAGCCCTAAAAATAACAACCATGAATAAAAACCTATTGTTTGTTGATATTGGATTGGATTTCAAGTCGCCTTTTCGTTCTTTTCTCTCATATTATGCTTCTCCGTTTTTTTTACAATCGCGGCGCTTTATATACAATGTACACCTTCTATCCATTCTCAATAAAATGATTAGTGTTTCAAGTCCTTGCTGAACGAATAAATGTCATTATTTATGCTATGATTTTTCAATTTTTTGTGTACTCACTACTCACCTTGTAAGATACAATTAAACCCATATACAATGTTATACTCCGTTCGACTGCTTCTACAAATCATAAAATGAATTTTATGGAAAATTGTAAAACTATTAAAAAATCTTATTCTACAAATTACAACCTAACGCTCAGAACAGCTTCGAATATCCTCTACAAAAAGATACTGTTTGCATAAGTACATAGATCAAATTATTATATTGCCGATCGTTTTCCCACAAGAAAAGAAGGATACCAGTTTTTCGGAAAATAAACATGCTGGTAGAACAGAAAAATAGTTAAATGCATACATACGTTTACTATTTTTCTGACGGAATAATTGCTATCCAAGATTGATGTGCAAGTTAATGCACAAAATATTCGTATAAGGGCAAAGGCGAAATGCAAGATCAACATCGATGTACAATAATTATTGTCGTGTAATATGAAGTAATCGAGTATTATTACAACGCAGAAAGGAAGAATCAACTTCTTGAGATTCGATCGAGAAAAAACTCTATTGACGTAAATATGTACATATGTATTTTTGTTCTTTGTTTTCATTTAGCTGTAGCCTGTAGCCGGCATTTCCTTACCAATCTTTCAGCCAGGAATAAACATTAATACATAAATAAAATACACTTTACTTTACATAGCACAACATGGAGCAATATAATAATCTCATCATTTAGCTTGTTGATAATATGCTGGTTGATGGTCGTCGTAAACAAGGTAGATATGTAATAAGGAATAAAGAGCATGCGGCTATAATATAATGATGGCGATACCGTAATACATAATCCTAATGCTACACTACTAGTGTAACACTAGTCAAAATTATAGCTACTAGTAAATGGTTGGATGAGATGCGAAGGCGAGAAAAAAGTAACGAAAATCTTTCTCTCTCCCTATTCCATCGCATCCATGGATTGGTTTTCTAAGAAGTTCTTCGATTAGAATTCTGGTTGACAGTCAATGATATACCTACGAAATAGAATATCAAATATATCATGCATAATATAAAAGTACATGTGCATACAGTAAAATGTTCACCAATCATCAGAATTTCTTTGATTATGTTGATCATCATGAAGGACCTCAAAGAAAATTTTTTTCTCGTCTCTCTGCTTCTCACCCCTGAACAAATGAGTGTAGTTGGACTGGTTAAATAGATGCATAGCTAAATGGTGGTATTATACACAGATACAGATTTTGTATGTCATGTAGTTGGAAGCTGCAACAGGCAGGCAATAAGGCAATAATAAGCATAAAGGGAGAGGAACAGGAGGCTCTCTTATATTACCTTCCTCTGTCTCCCATATTCTCTATGAACTGCAACTATTTACTACTAATACTAACTACCACTTGTACAAGTTTCATTTGTTTCACAGTCAACACAGTTCAGAGTCAAATCCCTTGTATACATATTTCATTATATAAGGGTTTTTGTTCACAGACAAACAGACTCTCGAAACAGTCTTGGTTCTTGGTTCACGCACTCGTCAGTATAATTCACAGTCACTTGCAGTTAGCAAGTCGTTCGTGAAAAGTGAATCGCAGTGCTACGTTTTATTTTTTTGTGTTGTCATTTTGTGATTTAAAAATACATTGCCAACATCATAAAATTGTTTTACAAAATAAGAATATTATTGAAAAGAAAATACGAGACTAGTGCAATCATGTTCCTTCCGACTGTCTTTGTTGTGACGGTTCTTTTCAGTGGCTCGCTTGTAAATTGTGCGGTAACAACTACGTTGCGACCATCGGAAAACGAGGCGTTTATAATTACTACTGTCATTCCAGAGAAAAGTGAATCCGACTTGGAAATTAACAATGATGTGGGCTCACCCACGACCGTGTTGCCCATTTCAGCGGAAAACAGTGGCGATGATTCGGCATCAGACTACGTGGTCACTAATCTCAAGAGCAAAAACTCTGTAAGATGATATAAATACTTTAAATGATATTTTCCTAAAGTTTACTTATTTTTTTCTTCCCGAGTGTAAACAAACAGTCTATTTATTCTTCAAGCAACATGCTGGTATATCTTATTTACTTTTGTTACGAGAAGCGTAGACAGATGTGAGCGTATAAATATGTATGTATTTATAAAGAACGTGAATTACAAATTAAAATTGAGACACGCACATTGTACATCGTAGAAGATTATAAAAATATATAAAAAAATTGTAACACAATAACAACGTTATTCGTCTTCTCCTTCTTACCTTATTATTAATATTTGCTGTACACAATTGTAATCTTTGGTGAACCTCAATTTTTATGTCCTTTACAGAAGACACAGAAAACCGGAGAGATATTGAAACCAGAAATCCGTTCCTTTAAAATTCAGTCTGACATAAAATATCGATACAGTCGAACTTATGTGACCTCAAGGGTTGTCAACCCAAATGAAAACAGCACTGAGATCAGTTTCCGCGTTGTTTTGCCCGATGTTGCTTTCATCTCTAAATTTGTCATGTAAGCTAATATTTGGCTAATTAATTAATTATTATGTAAGTTGCTTCTCATTCCTTGTTGAGGGTATTACGTTCCTCTTTGTGTACTATGTGTACGTACAATATCCGTCCGTTTTATTATTAGTATGCATGCTTGTATTTCATTCATCTCCCATTCCTTTTCCTTTCAAATCATACAGTGAACTGACTACTAATTTGACAGTGCTATAGTAGAAAAGTTATCTTCAATAGATAACTGTAAGAAGATAAAAATATGTACGTAGATTATAAACACAACTGCTAAGCTAGCTCTGCATAAAAATAATGGCAACACAATATAAAATCCTACGACGGAATTCGCAAGCGGTTCGTGAGATTTTCACACGGTTTCTTTTAATTTTCAAGGGAGATTGACGGAAAGGCGTATGTGGCGTATGTAAAGGAAAAAGAAGAGGCCAAGAACATTTACAATACCGGTAAGCATTTTTTTAGTTTTTACAACTATGTATTTTCATTCACATCTCGTCCCATAATTCATTGAAATAATGAATTCATCACTATATTGTTATTACTGTATGCTGTGTACTATACCGGTTAACGTTAAACTTATCCATAATTATATGCTGCTTATAATTTCCACAGCTCAAAGTCAGGGTCAAAGTGCTGGACTTGTCGAACTCAAGTAAGTACTGTTTTTGCTTTCAACCTCTTGCACAGTAACACTGAACATTAGCTTATTACTTTTACTGAAATATTCACCGACAAAAATAATTTTGATTTCAAAGCAGAATAATGTATCCGGTTCCGGTACTGAATGTATGGGTATTAAATGATATTAAGTATACGGTTTACTATAAACCGTATATTTTTCTGTGTGACATGTGCGTTTATATAAAAAGCCATTAAGTGAACAGTTCACAGTACATATGTATATAGTATATACTATTGAAGTTGGTGATTAAAATTTATGCACATTTACATACCTAGTTCTTAAACCTTCTTGCTCTTTAGTCGGAAATGGGAAATTAATTTTAGTTAAATGTTTTTTATCATCATGAGGTAACAATTTGCTTGGTATGTAAATGACATAAAATATAAAATAACATCAAGAATCGAAACGATAATAAAAAATTATCAATCCGTTTGTGCGTTCATCAAAGTTCTTGAACCCATTTTAGACTAAAAACGCACGTTAAAATTGTCTATTGCACAACTGAAGTTTTATCATTACATAACACTGTAGTTTTTTAGGGCATGAGAATAAAATAAAATAAAATGAGTGACTCTAACTCGTCGTTTGTTGTTGGATTTTTGGCAGCACAAGAAATTCCAACGTGTTCAACGTCAATGTGAATGTTGCGGCAAAAGGAAAAGTCAATTTTAACTTGACGTATGAAGAGCTCCTTCAAAGACGTCTCGGACATTATGAACAATCGATTAACGTCAGTCCTGAACAGGTATTAAAATCTCATTTGATTTGATTTGCAAACTGCACATTATCATCACCTCCTATGTACAATACAATCGGCTATAAAATTAAAATGTAAAATAATATTCAACATTCAACACACACAATTTCTTGCATAACCCAAAATTGGGAAAGTTTATGACTTGATAATAGGAATAAATAATCAATAGGGAGAGATTGAAAAAATATTTTAATAACTAACCCCGCAAAATGTTATGTCCGACTACTGATAAAAACGCTTTCATTCTCTTTTCATATTACGTCACGCGTACAGAATTAGCAATAATAATGACGATGACGAATCAGTCAAAGTGCAAAGATTAACAATTAAAGCGAAAGTATAAAATATTTGGCAAGAAATGATTTTCATTTTTATCCGTTTGACTTTTCAGTTTACCAATGTGAAAGACTTTCAAATTATTGTGAACATTGAAGAATCTCAAAACATCACTCTCCTTCGAGTTCCTCAACTGAGAAATGATGTTGAGGCACAGGAAGATGTGGAAGGAAGTAAGTTTTCATTCTTTACCTTTACTTTACAATTTTTTATTACCAGCATTCTATGTATATTAAAATCAGTTTTTATAAATATTTTTCATTATAATTTTTCTTTCGACTAATACAGACAATAAAGATGCTGTAATTGAGCGACCCGCGGGTAACAAAGCCACCATCTCATGGAAGCCATCCAAGGAGGATCAGGAGGCTCTGTCCAAGCAAGGAATCACTGGAAAGTTTGTTGTTCAGTATGACATCAAAAGAGAATTGGATGCTGGAGAAGTTCTTGTCATGAATGGATATTTTGTCCACTTTTTCGCTCCCGCCAATTTGGCTCCTCTGCGTAAACACGTTGTTTTCATTCTTGACGTCTCTGGAAGTATGTGGGGTAGAAAGATTGAGCAACTCAAGGAGGCCATGAGCAAAATCTTGGCAGATCTTAACTCGGACGACTTTTTCAACATTATCACCTTCTCCAGTGACGTCACTGTGAGTACACTGAAAATTCAAGGAAAAAAAATACCATTTCATTTTACACTTTAATGCGTTAAATTTGGTGAACTTTAACCAACATTACTATCATTTAATAGTTGTGGGGACCCGAAGACAAACTTCAAGCTGATGCAGCCAACTCATGGACTCCACCTTCTTATTTAACTGGAAATTCCAACCAAGTCCTCGATGACGCTGCGAAACGACAACCATTCCCAGCAACAAAGGAAAATATCGAAAAGGCTCAAAGTTATATCAAATCCTTGGTCGCCAGTGGTGGAACAAATATTCATGGTACATACAACGATAATACATTATTATCATTTGCATTTTACATGCTGGCTAACCATTTTGTATGACAGAGACCGAGAATTTCTTTACTTATAATATTATACTTTTATTTCAATATAGATTCAATCGTTCAAGCCCTCAATTTAACGTCCCTCATTAAAAAGGCCAGAAAATCTGCATCGGCTGGTTTAGAGTCAGTGTCCACAAGTACAGAAATTAATAATGCGTCAACTACAACGACAACTTCTGCACCAGCTCCAGAATCAAAAGTCAATTTGTCCAACAGTACAGAAGGAACTGTTAATGCAACTAATAGTAATTCCACGAGCAAGCCAATAAACATATTGCCAAAAGGTGTGGAAAGTCTTATTATCTTTTTGACAGACGGAGAGCCAACAGTTGGTGTTACAAATCCCACTCAAATTCAAACTCTCATTCAGACGGCGAATAAAAATGACTCCATCCCAATCTTTTCGTAAGTGCACATGTATTTATATATTATTTTATACATTTCACACACATGTGTGTACATTGTCCATGCATAAAAATTAGAAAAAAATGTAAATCAAGTGTTGTATTTTATATTTAGGTTGGCTTTTGGAGAAGGAGCAGATTTCACTTTCGTTCGAAAGCTCTCCCTGCAAAACAATGGATTCGCTCGTAAAATCTACGAAGCCTCGGACGCTGCCCTCCAACTGAAGGGCTTTTACAATGAGATTGCGTCTCCACTCTTGTCCCACGTCAAGTTTAACTATACATCCCCCGACTTTGAAGTTGGAAACTTGACCACGACCAAGTTTGTGACTGTGTTTGGAGGAACTGAGATTGTTGTTGGAGGCTCACTCGTCCCAAAACCCGGAGTCAATGGCAATAGTACCACGACCCCTTCCAACTCAACAATTGTGCTCAATAATGCCACTGGTACTGATGCTGTCCCTCCCTCTTCTACAACAACTCCCACTCCAATCGTCAGCTCAACTGACCCATCCTCAACCGAATTCCCCCGTCTTGAAGATTCTCTTGCTCTGCCAGCAGAGAACGCGGATGCCCACACGATCCCACAAGAACTAGTCCCCACCAAGCAATTGAATTTCCAGGTACTCATCGATGGTCACGGCCGCAATGGGGACGTCCAATTTATCAACCCCGAAATATTTTCATCACCTATTCCGTGGGGAGTTCCTGTGGTCACTCCATGGCCCCCAAGGCCAACTCCACCACCTACTCAAGAGGACACCTTCCTTGAGAAAATGTGGGCCTACCTGACCATTAAACAGTTGATTGACCAGGATTTGGCCACCATTGCCAAGGACGACAAGGACAATATGATTGACGACCTGATTGTGGATGAGCAAGCCTCTACTTCTACAACAACAACTACTACTACTACACCTTCCCCTTCCGTTGAAAATAACAATGTCACTGTATCAAATGCAAGTGCTACAACTGTCAATTCTACTGTGGTGGTCGGAAATACAACCGTCTCGGCCAATGTTACGGATGTGAAGGAAACTCCTAAACAACGAGCTCTTCGATTAGCTCTTAAGGTTCTTGCCCTTAAATAATCTCTCCTTTAAATTTTTTTCAAGGTAGAAAGCTATTAGCAAAAATCAATATTAGAAGATAATGCGTTAATTAATTGATTCTTTATTTTCTCTATAGTACGGTTTTGTAACCCCCTTGACAAGTCTTGTAGTTGTTAAGCCAAACAAAACTGATGTCACCGATGCCGTTTCCACCGATTCCAAGCCGGAAACCGTAGATAGCATGTCGGGTAATTAATAGACCATAATATAAAAAGCTTTAAACAATACAATATTCTAGTCGTAATAACTTGCCATGAAAAATCCGCTTCCGCCTGCCAATGCACATGATCCTATAAGAAATGTCTGAAGAATGGAATGTGTGTATTGTGTAATACTGTAAGAAAAATGTTTTATTTCAAAGATTGTGTCGATAGTGTGATATGTGAATGTATTCTTGAACTGTAGTGTGTATTATTATATTGTATTGATTGACCTTTGTGTGGAATCTCGTTTGTTTGTTTGTTTTTGTCTACACACACGCTTGCTTTCTACAGCTCCTCAAAGCATGGCAATTTCGTTTATTCATGCTGCACATAAAACTGCACCTGTTAAATTCGTAGCTACAGCGAATCGCATTTCCAGCGGAGGATTCAATTCTCCTCCTTTGCCACTTTCCATCCAAGCGTCGAGGTTACCTCAATTTCCAGGCTTCCAGGCCACTCACCTTGCCCCACCGATGCAATTTATTCCCGCAGGCCCTGAAGGCTTCATTTCTTCCCAACCTGATTATAGTAATGGTAATAAATTTATGTTTTTGTTTTTTTTTCTCTTTCATCTCCTTCTATATGACTGTCCACTATAGTTTTGTCTTCAATGACAAAGACCTCGACATATCAGCCTGCTGCTGGATTTTACTTTCATTATATGCCTGGCGCACTGACCTCTCACCAATCAGCAGGCGCACCTCCACCTCAACCTTTGTCATTGTCGATGGCAAGGCCGATTGCCAGTCATTCAGTGGACCTCCATTTTTATGAATGTACTAAATAACAGCATAAAAACATTTAAATACACAACATCATGTACAACGGGAACAACTGTTTTTCAGTTTTGTGACTCCATTTTACACAACAGATAACAGACTATGACGCGAGACACAATAATTAACTTTTAGCATAGAAAAAGACACGCGTTGGTAAAATTTAATGAAACAGTACTAAGAACTTTAAAATTTTGACGTTTGGTACATATTCGGTATTATTTTTTATTATTTTTTACTTTTATCAACATCAACATTAGTGGTCAATTGGTTTTTTTGTAAAGGATAATTTTAAATGAGTTTATTCCTAAACATTGCAGCACCAGAATCAAACGAGGAGTTGGCAAACATTGAATCAGTTTCAACAACGGCCAAAATTGCAACAACAACTCCCAAAGCTCCAATCGTAGACAACAACAGTTTGTCTCTTAAGAATTTGACATGGCTCTCGGGAAATTCCAGCGAGATTTCTTACAATGAAACCGTCGTTCTCAAGATTGCCATCAATGAGACTGAAGACGTAAGCAGAATGCTGAATCATTTTAAACTTGAGTATTTCCAGTATGTATACGCAGTCGAGATATGTTGTAAAATGTTTTAAAATGGTCCAAAATAATACAATGTTTCTTGATTTTGTGCATCAGGAGTTAAAGTCATTCGTCAAGGGAAATAAGTGCCAAGTTGAAGTGAATAAGGAGAAGAAAGCTGGAACTTGTCAACATTTGAGAGACTGTGTGCAGACAGCTATCCTCAGCGACCAGCAACTGTATAAAGATTCCTATCTTTGTCCAATCCAGTCATCCTCCAGGTATGTTAAATTTCTACGATTCGCTTTTATCATATCAAACGAATCGAAAATCAATTATTATACATCAGTATTTTTTATTTTTTGACAACTGATCATGCGTAACCCCCGTTTTTTCTTATACTAGCTCTGGAGTAACGTATGCTGGAGTCTGCTGCCCCAACAAGGTCTCAGTTTCAGTACCAGCAAACTAAATCCTTGGACATAATCCAGATTGGGAACATCTAACAAAAAGGACTTCTACAATATACATACACATAATATAATATACTCTCGGTACTCGGTTGGACAAATTTGGAGATAAAATTGTCCGAATTTTAACAACATGGGCATGCCATATTATTATATAAATATTGTAATTTTTAATACATGATTAACAATATCATTATTTTATATTTTTAATTTTCAATTAATTTTTATTGTTTGTGTACAATAATATTTTACTGACTAAACTGACAATACCATGCAAAAAGTCAAGATGAAGAGAAACAAAAAATGATGATGAGTTGACTGCTTGATCTCTACTAGTTGTTATACTTTATAGGTAGTAAGGTACACGTATTATGATTTAAATGTGTATCTTGTATTTGTTATAATCAGTCCCATGGCGGCTAAACTTTTTTACCAGAAAGAAGGTGGGTCAGTCTGAGATTTTTTCCCCAACCACTGCTGGGGAAAA
>JAQIVE010007398.1:0-10483 GCA_034698285.1 Sminthurinus bimaculatus
TAGTTTCATAATATACTACTATAAATACAATTGTAAGTAATTATTTCACGGCTGGTCGATTCCATTTCAAGTAACTGGCGTACATTTTTTTACTCTATACACCATATACCTCATTCTAATTCCAAATATTTTTAAGTCAACTTTATTTTTCTAAAGGTGAATTTTGATGTTCATAAATTTCGTATTGATTTTTCTTTTTCTCACATTTCGATTTTCGATTAGACTCGAATTGTGTCTCGAATCAATGACCTGGTCTATGTCCGCGGATTCGAGACTCATAATTATGACAAGTCGATGGAGAGGCCAGTTCGAATCAACTCATTTATATTTTTCCCATGGCGTCGGGGGCAATCAACTCCTGATTGCACTCATGAAGAGTACAAGGAAATGTTCAATGAGTTATCCCGAGATTCTTGGTTTTTCAAGTTAGGATAATAATGCATCATGCTTATTACTGAAGATAAATTAAGTAATAAGTACTAGGGATGATTTTATTTGAAAAATGAAAAATATAATACCAGTTTACAATTTCGATTTAATAAAGCTATCGGGGTTATTTGCAGGTTAATATTGATGCCAATCACCATTCATCCAGTCGGGACGTTTGCAAAAGTTTGGTAAGTTTTATTAGTCATTAGTTCTGTTTTATTATAAGAAAAAGTACATAAGTAAGAAGAGGTTTGCAAGTTATGATTTTCGTCACTTTTAAAAACTTTAAAAGGTTATAAGGTTCGTTGTTTCTTCTAGGACAGTTTTCTTGGCTCTCGTAAACTGTGTGATAGTCAACTGCGTGTTTATTGAAAACTTTGTCCAGTTTCGTTTTCCTCTGTTTCGTATATTTCAAATAGTGCTCGACTGTTTTAATTGGACGAATGTGTAAGCATGAAGTGTTGATAATATGTATATTGATTGCAATAATATAATCTATGCTTACAATTAAGTAATTTGGATTCCGAATAACTTCGATGACTACAATCCATATTCCTATTTCTCAGATACTTGAAGTTGCACTGGTGCTATTATGGACCCGGAAACATTCTAATTTCTCACCCGGTTAGAACCGCTTCGCACTACATCTATGATGGCCTCTTTCCATACGATGGTATTTTTTTGCATCATCACATTCTTTGGTTATTATTGTTGGATATTAGATACTACTGCGATACTGATTCACAGTCTGTCTTTGTTTTGTGACTTGTGACACACTAATATGTACTACATAGTCATGTGCCATTTAAATTAATTAACATTTTTATAATGTCGTTATAGTTGTCTTTGGTGCACCGTTTGAGCTCCTTTTATGGTTTTTTGGAGGGACAGACATTCTTGGTAATGCTCATAATTCTCTTGCTTAACTATATTTCCTAACGTCCCATTCATTAACAGTGAAATGTGGAATTCCTTGCAGTTATTGATGTACAATAAAGGATAATGAAAATTTAGGTTATGGCCCGGGATCCAGTTGGTTCTCCAAGTTCAGAATGATTCGATGTTTTCAGTTGTACCGAGTGCCTGAGCTGTTTCGTATCGTCCACAGCTTCTTCAGACAACGAACCTTCATACTAGTTGTCTTTTACGCCTTTATCCTTGCAAGTTTTATAACTTTGTTGGGAACAGTTGCAATTTATATTGCATGTCCAACATTTCCCAGGTATTAGACCGTTTTAACTCTCTGCCACTTATTCGGGTCAGTTTAAAGGTTAATTTAGAGTCAAAATTTCATATAAGTAAACCACAAAGTAATTGAGTGTATCATACCTTCGCTAGGATTTGGGTCGAAGGTGACGAGTACCGACTACCGGCTTGTATAAAGTCAGTTATTATAATATATATTGCTATATCAGTACTAATAATTAACTGTTTAAATTTTACATAAAATTTGTGAAAGTTGGGTACAAGCAGTTTAACAGCTTTTAATGGTTTTGTATTTCATCTTAAAACTTTAGGAGTTCATGGATGATTGGAGGACTAGGTAAGGATGATCTAAATCTAAACTACAGTTTTTTTCGAGTTTTGCAGCATAGTTTTAAATTATATTTTTTAAGGACCGGATACTTGATCTAGATTCTACACTTCTTTATGCCACACTTTTTCCCATTAGATATTGACACGGCCTCCTTTGGACAAAGATATGTGGCCGCTCTGTACTATGTTGTTCAATGCATTTGCGTTATCGGATTTGGAGACATTATTGTGCTTCAGAGATTGGATATGCAATTTATAATGGTAGTCACAGTCTTTGGTAAGTTTACATACAGTGTCATTATAATTGTTAATTGTTAATATTACTTGTTCTATTAAATGATCGCGGGGCTTGCGCATACAATAAGTGTATTTGGAGTAAAACGGTTTTTTTTAAAAATAATCTTAAATAAGGTTTCCTGCTGGCTCAAATAATCATTTCGGATATGACAGTAAGTTGCAAGTTTTGCTTGAAATTAAAAAAGTGATGAAAAAGTTCAAAGTTTTGAAATACTATTACATATGTATAGCAAGTATATGTGTATGAATGATTGATTATTTGTTCATTACACTGATTATTTTCTTTGAAATTTAGGCGGCGCAAGTAGATACTGACGAAGTTCGTGCAAAGTTTCAAGAGGAGAGACGCTGTCTGCTCATGTGTCTGAGCAGGGAGCGAGTGCCCCGGAAAATCCAAAAGGCAATTGGCTACCACATGAATTTTGTTTGGGACGCAAGCAGAGGACTTCAGCCTCGGGAACTCTTCCAAGACCTTCATCCAGCTCTGGCCTCGAACATTTTCCAAGAGTTTGTTGGTCAGACCCTGAAGCATGTCCCTCTGTTTCAAAATTTTAGTGCCCAAGTTTTGAGAAGCATGTCCCAGCTCCTGAAAAAACAGTATTTTCTAAAGGGGGAACGGATCACGCGATTTGGTCAGTTGGAATTCGAAATGTTTATCATAGCTGAGGGTCGAGTGTACATGGTGGATGGAAGCAATAACTATGTGACGACACTTAAGGAGAAGGATTTTTTCGGGGAGCTCGCCATGCTCTATGGAAAACAAAGACGGCATTCGGCCCTTGCGGCCACAAAAGTCGAACTCTTTGTTTTGAACGCGGATGACTTTGCGGAACTTATAGAAAAATATCCTGCTGTAAGAGAAGAAATCCTCACCGTCATTAAAGACAGTAGACACGAAGTGTTTGTGCAGAATCATCGAAAGAAGAAGAAGAAAAATCCCGAGAAATGGAAGAGAAAAAGCCAAGCCTTGTCTTTGGAAGTAAAGAGCATGCTAAAAGATATGGAGGTTGACATTTTTACTCTCAAGATGAAAAGGGGAGCACGAAAATTCCGGTTTAAAAAACGGATTTGTGGATACGGCCCCAACGATCATAAACTACCCTTTTTATATTTTGCTGCTCCGTAAGTTTTCAAAATTATTTTAATTGTGGGTAGTAGATTGCTTGATATTATTTTTGCCGTTTACTGATTATGCAACACTTATTTTTGTATAATATTATTTATTATTACTGATTCAACCGTTGTTTCACAGGAGTTACAATGATTGGAGGTTCAAATTTCTTATCCACCCCAACTGTGGATTTTGGGTGCTATGTAAAAGACTGATTCCACTAATTCACTTTATGGTGCCGATCGTCACCATGTACGACGTCTTTTTCTTGTCAGACTTTAAACACCATCATAAACACATATATTACATTGATTGGGCATCTCAATTAATGCATATTATTTCGGATTTGCTGGAAGCTATTTCGGTAAGAACTCTCGGATTCGGGTTTTTTATGAAGAATTTTTAGAAATTTGACACTAGATTTGAATTCCTCGAGATCTCCTGAGCAATAAGTTTTCCTTACTGAATATATTCTCTCTAATCTTTTGTCATTTGACTTTTCGATCCTTAGTTTTTTTACATGCTTCTCAATTTTATCGTTCCCTTCAAAATGGGTGATGGGCAGTATTGTAAAGTGTTTGGCAGAATCGTGCTCGCGTATGAAATGAAAGTTTTATGCTCATTGCACAATGATCTAAACAAATTTTAAAGCTGCGCTTTAAACCTCACAATGCAATCTTTTCTCGAATTTCTCAACAGCTATGTCACAAGGCTGGATGGATTTATCATGGGTGAATATCAGTTTTTTTCCCACATATTTGTATGGAAATCTTGCCATAACTCATGGATTAAAATAATCAATAATAATTATAATTTATAATTATAATTCAGGAGTACTGATGTTTGCTTATCTTTGCCTATATTGTACTGATGTTAGTCAATTGTGCCAATTTTTAGATTTTATTGGATGTATCCCGGTGGATTTTATAAATGATCGTTTTGCTGACAATACATTTAGCAAATACTTGTCCTTTATTAAATTTATTCGACTGGTAAATAAAACAGAAAAACTAGTACATATAGCTAAATACATAAATTTTTACAATACCTATGATAGTACATAATTGGTCCTCAAAAGTGGATGCAAATTATTGCTGCTGTAATACATACAGTTGTTGACATTCCTTTCCTCCTTTGCACAGTTTCAATTTTACAGAGCAATATTTGGGAGCCGAGATGACCTCAACCTAAGCGCTCTAAGATATAAGCTAGCCATTTCCGGGTCAACCTTCTTCTTGATTGCCCACACTATGGCTTGTCTCTTCCACTTTGCTGCAACTGATGAAAAGGGGGACACTCTGAATGACACCTGGATGAGCGTCGGTATTAAACAAAAAACATAAAAGTTAAAATCGTTACATTTTTTACATTTCTCCCAAAAACCGAAAGGGGTGTTAAAATTGTTACATGTACTCGTATGATGTACTTCAATTGTGTGGTTAAATTATAGTGGAGCAAGATTTTGAAGGCATGACTGACACTGAATCGGAATATTTACGAGTAATACAATGCATAACAATAAATTAGGACAAAAAATATACTTTTATGTACTACCGATAGAAGCATCAAGTAAGCTTTATTTTTCCATTTCGGCCATCATAATTCAACCTAATCGTGTTAACATTTTGATTAGATGCGATCAGTGTGGTATATTCGAAGTATCTACTATGTGATGGCCGTCTGCTCCAGTTGTGGCTTTGGTGACAATTTACCCCAAAATTTTACAGAATATATCCTCGTCAGCCTCTGCATCATATTTGGATTCTTTTCAGTGGCCATTGTGGTAAGTTTTGCATCGAATTCAACTGTGACATATAGATGACATTTGTCATTATATTATGGAAAATTAAAAATGCTTGAAACTCAGAATTGAACTTACTTAAAAATCATGATCATTGCAGGTTGGTAATATTACCACGGGTTTGACGGCAATTCAAAAGGCAAAGCGTGAGTATTTTTACAAAGTGCGAACCCACGTCAATCATCTTCAAAGCATCGGCCTGTCCAAGGAGCGTCAAGATTTGATGATGTCCCATTATGCAATGCAGTGGGATGTTTGCCGTGGTCAACCCTATCACAAAGCCACTGCGATTCTCCCTCTCACAATGCAATTCGACTGCTGTGCTCTCCTTTTTGGGAAAACAATCAAGTCGGTGAGTGCTGCTTTCAATCAGATTTTCGTCAAAAAATATCCATAATCATTTTGCCGTGTATATTGCACAAGGCATAATGTATACAAACACCTGTTTGTTTTTGCTTTTCCAGTGCAATTTTTTTGGGGACACTAACGACCAGATATTTGTGCGTAATGTGGCAAGTCGTCTCATCCATAGTATGTTTCTACCAGGTAACCTTTCTTTATAGACACCTGTAGTACACACAAGATTTTTATTTGTACATAATGCGTAATGTACAGAATGTTGCACTTATACATGATTCATTAAAACTCCATTGGCATCCTTCCTTTTACTCTCTCTCTCTCTCTCTCTCTCTCTCTCTCTCTCTCTTATGCTCATGTTCATTTTCCTTTTCATTGCCACTATCATTGTCATTGTCATGGTCCAGGTGTAAACATAATAAACCAAGGTGATTCAGGGAACTTCCTATACATTGTATACAAAGGAGTTGTGTGCTCATACTTGAACAATGATGAAACCGGAGTACCTGAGTTTAAACGCAGATACCACAAGTGCGAATGCTTTGGAAGGATTCCCTGTCTCTTCAAGAAAGTGGTTAGCTAGTTAATGTTCCAACTAAACGTACAATATAGTATTATACTAATGACAATGATACTAACCCCGACTAATGACATCATAATTTCGTAATACTGAACTTTGTACTTTGATTGAACTTGAGGCACCAAGTTCAGGCTCATTTAAAAAAATTGCACAATTTTCCCCACAGTCTTATTCAAGAAACTATAGGGCGGAAACTGAGGTTGAGATACTCCAGCTGGACAGTACGGACATTTTGCACATTGTGAGCCACTATCCACACTGGCTAAAATTTTTGAAGAGCTTGATAAATACGAGGTATCCAGACATTGTCGCAATTCGACCACACATTTTTACCCTTCTTGAGGATCCCAATGTAGGAGGCTAAAAACAACTGGCACTTGAAACGAAACAAGAATTCTACAATTATTTTTCTAACTAACCATAACTAATTTTATTTTCGTTACATATTATGTTTTTTTTTTAATTTTTAGTGTACTATAATATGTGCACTATATTTACTTGTTTTTCTTTATTCGCTTTTATGTTGTGTGCTAAACATATGATTTTTGTTGGGCTTTCCATTAAACAATGTACAATCCACATCTTTATGGCGATGCACAAAATATGATAAGTACTTAATATATTATGTACTTTTGATTTTTGATAAAACGTAAAAATTAATGAATAATGAATAATTTTTGACACAAAACATACAAATAAAGTAGGAAACTTTTAGAAGCTTGTACACTGTACACACTACACCCAGGCTCCAAATTCCGAATATACATGGTTAAAACTAATACCTGTAATAACAATTAGCATAGCCTGAATATATTTAGTCGGCAATGTCCAGCAATGGGCTATACTCCTGCTTTAACTGCCATTATACATATACATACTATGTAATATAAATGTATAAAATACAGATAATGCAAAGAGACCGTTCGTCGTATGTATGTATATGGCGTACTCATTGGGGATATGTACATACATACACAAATCAATTCTTCCTCCTCAAAGGTGTGTATGACCGCCAGAGTATTTGACAATAGGGCACAAAGTTTCCAGCCCTCTTGCTCTTGTTCTCAAATACAGCTGCCAATAGATAATGTAGTACGATGTAGCGATAACGAGTAATGAGACTATAGCTTTTCATAACATGAAATATGAGAATGAGAAGACGTTCACTATATTTACCTACATTTGTGAGACTTGTATATATGTTGTGAGCGTGTACCGCATGTATTAAGATTGCAGCTTCTATATTGGGATTCGAATAGACCAACAGAAACAAACAGTCAGTCAGTCATACGAAGCACTTCCGCTGCACACCTTTACTTTATTTTGCTCGTCTTGTCCCTAGCTAGTTCTTTAATTCTTCAATTCAAACTGTGTATAGAAATACATTTTATTAATTTTGGTTTTATTTACATAAATTGTAAGAATAAGCGTTGTGATCTCTAACATTTAAAACCCCGTTTTGTTTTCTAGTTACATGTACCCCTATACCTCCACTTCTAGTAGAGAAAAGCGTGACAAAGTCACTAATTAAGGTCGATAGCAAACAGCAGTAATTGAAACTTCAAAAATTATCACATATTTCCGGGAAGTGCAATTCTAGCATCTGGAATAGATAACCGTCATTGTGCATCATAGTTTTAGAGAAATATAGGAAAACCTGTGAATTCATTATTTTTTCTCATCTTTTTGAAGTTTCCAGCTGAAGTTGAACCTAGTCAAAGGCGTGAAGTTCTTAAAGTGTAAGACAACAGAAAACAGAAGGGAAGGTTAAACACCTGAAAAGTCAAACAAATCATACATCATCCAACTCAAATAAAGGTAATATTTTATGCCATGTTAACACTTTTATATGAAAACTACATAATATGATATGCTTTCCGAAATTCATTGTGGGTCCATTTATATGCTTCATATGACTTGATACTTGATACTATACCTATTAACTCAAATTTCGACTCATTTTCATCAAACACTAAATGTTATTACGGTAGAGTATTATTTGACTTTGACAACATTATATAATAATACGATGATATCGTACTCTGGATAGATGACAATAACGAATTGTTTTCCTCATTGGAGCTGCTTTGCTGTGTCTGCTTTCAATCAGGCTGACAAGTTGAGGATTACAGCGCATAATGTAATGTTATTACATTATGACTATTTTAACGAGTTTTAGAAGGTGTCTGCAGTGCGTTTGTACTGCATGCAGGAAAGCCGTACGTAGTACATACTGTGCCGGCTCGTTTATTGTTGAATAAAAACTGCTATAACCTTTTCTTACCTTTTGTGTTCCAAAGGAACTTTAAAAATTCTAATACACTCTGGGAATTCCCTGCTTTGCATGACATGATTTTCCTGTCACTAGTCACTACTATATAGAACAAGCACATTGCAAACACCACAAGTCAAAGCTCGTAAAGTTATAGTCATATGTGCACTACTTATTCATCGGATTTCTATAAAAACTTTACCTATTCAACCTGTGTTATTATTATTTCGATATACTATTTTGCATTTTGTATTATTATAATACTAATGTGCTTACCTTTATATTATATTATATTACACATACTCACTGATAAGTACATCATACTACTAAAAAAGTTATTAGCATGCACGTAATACACAATGTACTCGAGATTGAATAGAAATAATAGACGATTATTCTGCTGGCTAAAGGTTACGTAAGGTAGCGAATTATAATGTAAAATAATGCATGCATAGAATAATTTTAGAAAAAGAAAAGGTGAGATAAAAAAGTTGCCCTAGTCAACATTTACAGCAGAGAGTAGAGGCTGAATATAATGAACTTTTATTTCGTTTATCATATTTCATACATTTATAAAAATTATAGTTGACTAATTCTGAATCCGTTGAATGTTGCCTATATCGAGATTTCACTGTAATACTCACACTCAAATTGTATTTTTATCGCCTCTTGGACAATTACATCCGTAATGTCCTGCCTGATGTACATAGGTTTTAATTATTCAATGACTTGGAACCTGTCATTTTCTGCTTTTCGATACACCAGTTAAAATTAACTTTGTTTTGCTCGCCGTACGATTTTTTAATTTGATGAATATCTTCGAGCTCAAACACTACTTATTTACAGTAGACTAAATTGTTTACATTTAATAAGTACCTATATTGACTTGTATGGGAGACGAGCATAACATTTTTAATGTTGCATGTTGACATGCACCGAGAATAATGCAAAATATGTTGTGTTTGTCAGTTTATCCAAGTTTATTGTTTCCAATAATGTTTAAACGACTGAAAACTAACTCTTGACTCTCACCATTATTGTCTGCTATATTATGAATTTGATTGGTTGTAATTTTTAAACTGTTTTTTAGTTTTTACCCTTATAGATGTAATAAATAGTATGCATGAGACACAGTGCACAGCATTTTTGAGAAAAAATGTATAAGAAATTCGCAGTTGAAATAATACTACATATCTGTATGCCCAGAAAACCTGTTATGATCATACCTAGTTTTTAGCTTTTACCCATAACCCATAACCAACCATATAGTTCCTTCCAGACTCAAGACGAGTATTTTGATGACTGATAACCACGTGTGTTTTTCATGTCATAATGTTAAATTTAAATTCGTGTACTACGCTACGCTCAAACAGATAGAATATTCATGATTCATGTAGAATTATATAATGTCCATTGTGTTTATCCTGTTCTACCTTACACCTTTGAAGTTAGAATTCTACACCGTATGTATTATGTATGCGCTGTGTGAGTACGAGAAAACTATGTTGTGAGCTGTGATATTAACCTATGTGAAAAGAATAATAATTTTACAAACAAGAGATTCAAGTGGATTTTTTGCACTCTTTCAACTCCAACTAATTTCTTGATTTTGGCAACAACATGTCAAGTTCAACTCAACATAAATAATACTAGAAGTTAACATTGAATTTTCTATTATTTGTACAAAATACAAACTAGTCTCGAAATAGTATTTTAATATTTAAATAATGTTTTTTATCGTTGCTTTTTTCTATTTATTTTTATCTTTTTTCCCAGGAAGGTGTGCTTTGTATTGACGGTTGACTAACATTATTAATTGAATTATCAATCTTTGCGGAACTAACTGAAAAAGAGTGAAGCTCAATCTCCAAAAACACTCACGGGATTCGATAACAACTGTAGGGTCATTGGGGAGCAGTGGGGTAACAATACGTCAATATAGCTCAAAAATTAAAGTGATTTCACAGATTCTTAGCGAGTCAAGTGGAAAAGAAGCGCATTCATATGCTGAGAATATTCATGCGCTTTTGGTTTCATAATTTTGCATCTTCGAATTGTGAGCGCCGATTAAACTTTGCAATTTTTAATCCTGAATTTTTT
>JAQIVE010007399.1:0-10482 GCA_034698285.1 Sminthurinus bimaculatus
TCCCCTTTAAATAATATAACCTCTGTGTAAAACAGATTTGCCGCTGTAAAAATAAAAAAAGTCCAACCACTGTATATAGTATCATGTATGGTTTACTTTATTATTAATTTATGTATCTTGGCCTCCATCAGAAGCCTCCATAGAAAACTCCCTCAAAGCTCAAAGCTAATATTTTGGTTTAGTCATTTAGTAATTCCTTTCCTATTTTTATATCTATGGAACGTAATTTGTGTATTTTTAGCAAATAACAGCTCCAGAAGAAAGCAAAAAACTGATGATTATCAATTATTCTGCATGTGCTTTGACAAAAAAAGATAATCAGTAACAAAAGCATTGCAACTTTACTGCTCACTATTACACATATTTGAATGTTTTCGAGATAATAGTTTATAGATTGAAAGGAAAATTTTAGTTCTTTGGACTTTCTTTTGGATCCTATGTTATATGTGTACATTGTATATTGTAACATATGTAATATGTATATGTATTTGTTTTACACAGTATTCTAAATGTTGCATGTTTGGCTTGTGCCGCATTTATAGCAAAGCATGGTAGAGACGATTCCTTTCCACGAGCTAGCTGGACGCGAGCTATAAGGAGGGGAAATGAACATGATATAGTCGAGCTGCCAAATACTGTGGAAAAAAGCTCTTCAAATTTGAGCTTAAAAGACCGAATTCGTATGTTTAATGTCTTATCATCAACAACAACCAGTACGACCACCCAGGCCCAATGTAGACTTCCCACAAAAAAGTCTGTTACCTCAAAACGATTTAATACACAACCAGTATCCTCATCTACTCGTCTTTCCTTTGAATGTAATTTTTTTTGTTGTACTCTAAACTGAAAATACAGTCTTCTTGTTTCATGAGATATAATTTTCTTTCAAACATTTTGCTTGCTTCTTTATGTTTTACATTTTTTATTAGTCCATGTGTACACGTTTTTTTTCAAATTGTGCTATGCGTTTAATATATTTACAATTGAACGTAAATAAGTATGCTTTTATTTTTTTAGAAAACAATATAGCGCCAATACATAACTGTGAAAAGTAATGTTCACATCATATTGCGTATCGAATTCAGAATTCAGTACGTTTTGTGGCTGATATTATGTTTATAATATAATGTTGGGCTGTATGACTTGTTTTCTTATGGTATTAAGCTGTAGAGTTTGATGTACTAGTACGAGTTTTCTCGCGTTACATTATATAAACTGTAAACATTTTTTACCACAATAACCGGAATATCGCCGAACTGGATTATTTTCTATAATCCCCCTAACTAAATTAGCTGATGGGAAGCCCGGTTTTGTCATGTATATATTGTGTGAGTAAATAATATTGACACCTATAACAAAACGTGTTGCCACAAAGAAACGTCCTCAAAACAAAAGCGGACATAATAAAAAGCATGTAAACAAGTTTAACATGAGTGAAATAATTAATTTGACTTAAACGTGCGCACATTTGTAGTACTCGTTTTATTATTGCTAAACATTATAATATATAAAACGTAAATGAGAATGTGCATTACATTAAAATGTAATTAATAAGCTTTTTTTAAACCAACATTATATCCTATATCCTATAACACTATTCTAGTTTAACTCAATGTAAATGCGTGATTGTTTGTTTAGTGTAACACTGGTTCATGAGTACGTTCGTTTAATATAATATTTTTGCAATTACTGTTGTTTTCCCTAGGTAAAAATCAACTAATTGGTACTGATACTCAAACGACTGCATTAACATCTACGCCACTACATAGGATAACTAGTGCTGTGAATGATCTTTATAGTGAGAAGGCAGGCACGGTCAGGGATGAAGAAGGCCAAATAAATGAATCAGAGTGTAGCAAAAGCTTAGGTGTTGTACAAGGCGATTTTGATGCATCTCATTCCTCTAACAAGTGTTTTGTGTTTATTCAAGACATTAGCCGTAAAGCGACAGCAACAAGACCTCATCATAGGAGCTTAGACATGCCGGAAAAAATACAACTCACATCTTCCGATTCGGATGAAATCAGCATTGACCTGTGTCCGGAACCCCTGGACGATGCATCATCAGAAGACTTCAGGTAAAGTTACTTTTTTCTTTGTTTAATTTGCATATAATATAACGATTCCCTCTCGTGTATGGGCGGATTAAGATTCTCGTTTCTCGTGTTTGTGTGTGTATGATGTGTATCATATACTGTTTAAGTTATGGACGAAATTACCACTTATTATCACAGTCAACAGTACAGGCAGCTAAAATATATTTTTTTACTTACAGAAGCCAATAATAATTATCACCATTCTTTAAGCACTGAAGAAATTAATGAAAGTAAAATATTGTGTTGCTACACAGTAGGTATTTTATGGACGTACTTTATTGTTAATTTGTCCTTGTCAATTTATTAGCTATTATCATATATTATTGTATTACAAAAAGAAGGCTTTCAATATCACCCTCATAGTGTCACAATGTCTATAAAGAGTGTAACAATGGTTTTTATTCTTTTATTATTGTAGAAATGCAAACTTTTTCATTCGCTAATCTTTGAACGTTATCAGCGTCTTTTTAAATGTTTTTTTCCTGCATAAACTTTTCCATTTTTTGTATGTATACAAAATTGAATTTTAACGCCGAAATTCAAATTGTTTACATCAGACTTAATGTTTAGTATATATGCATACATGAATATGTTATGTATAGAGTATAGATAGCCCTATCTATTGGTGTCCATTGGTCTACAGCTTAGTGCACAGTTTTTTCTCGCATGTCCGTAAAAACATCTTACATATCGTACTGATAAAGTATATCAAGGTGGTAAACTAATCCCAAGAGTCAATAATACTCGGATAAAATGTTAATAGAAATGTGACATTGAAAAGCTCTAGCCATGCCTGGAACAAAATTATGGAACAAAAACATCAACTTTAGGCTTTTTTATCTATGTATTATGGCTAAGGATATGGAATGCAGTAAGAGCTTTGACTTTGGTAGGTCTGCAAAATTTACAACTCCTTTACTTCCAGGTTTTTTCATTTTCGACAAACTTTTAGTTACAACTTAAAATTTCATTTCATTTTACTGAGCCGCAGTTAAGTTCTAAAATAATATGTAATTTCAATAGCTCTCCATTTCCACTTGTCGCTAATATACTAAATACCGTGTTGTTTAAAAATAGTCGTGTATGCGTGCAAATGTCCATTGAGTCATTATTAAAGTTTCTAAAATTACGGCATATTTAATCCGTGCATACCAGAAGAATTTTGTTAAACTACTCGAGTGTTAGTGTTCACGCAGAACTACATCATATTTTATAAATGCATACAAGATATGATAATGGTTATTATATATTATATAAATTGTAAATGATACGACAATTTTGTTTTGTTAACTGTAGTTAATTTTGTTTTTGGTTTTTAATTGTTTAGAGTATGTTATATGCATACGATTTTCGAAGATTGAAAGTAATTGCTTGAAAAGTTGAGACTATTGACTATATAAACGTAATAGGTTGGGAGAAAGTTCCGAATGCAAAATAATATGCAAAAAAATTGGACTACGCACAGATTTCCGAGCTAAAAATAGTAACTGCCGCTTATGCTAAACTAATGCTCAGTTCGAATTTGTCTATTAGGAATTAGGAGTAAGCATGTGCGATTGTGTTACGTTTATTAACTTATTTGGGCATTACCTTTTTACCTTTCAAATAATATACATGAAAGTTTTGCTCCCACATCAACTGAAAATGCTACTTTTTTATTTTAGGCCCTTAATTTCAAAGCATTTATTTCTCCAGAAAATCAAATAATGGTGTCTACTGGTATTTGCAAAATTCGTATTCTGAATTGACTATGTCAGTGCCTCAGCACTGAAAATCTCTAGACAATAGTTGATGTTTTAATGGCAAATAAAATAAAATATTTTCTGAACTTTGACAACACTTTCTTTTCCCGATTTGGCTGTGTAAATTGACGCATCTCTATGTATAGTCAAGCATGAAAAATTCATGAACGTTTTTCTGACATGGTGGACGTAGTAATTAATTTTTGCTAGCCGTATAATAATTGGAAAAGTAAATCTAAATTTAAAAGAAAAAACACATTTACGTACACAAGTAAGTACATAGATGGGCTCAACTATTGTAATTGTGCCCCAACGATAATTATATATGTATTCTAGCGCCCGCCTATATAGATTGCGGAGAGATCCTTTACACTACTAATCCCTATTTAAATCTTCTCTTAAGCTGTCTTAGTTTCGAGTTTTTAAAATACAAGAAATGTTATACATGCCAAATTGTGGGACATCCTGTATGTATTACTGTATGACTTAAAGTTATCAGTATAGGAAGTTATAATATCTAAGGCTGAATAAGATAGCATCTATAAAAGCGGTTGATGTATTATTTGTAGGAGTGAGTGTGAGTATAATGTTCATGCATTTATTATGACGTATTTTAAAGTTTAGAGGCGCGTTGCATTATTTTATATTGATATCGATCGTTTAGAATGGATGTCTTTGTAACTAAAATTAGAAAACATAAAAAGCGCTGTACTTTTCTAAAGCTATAGTTTTTTAAATTTTGTGCTCCACCATTTATGAGCATTTTAAATATAATATTCATAACTACAAAGTATGTATTTTTTATATTCAATATATTTGGGACATATAAACACAAATTAATTTTATTTTTGTAAATACTATTTCAGTTTTGTAAACAAATTCAATTGTTTATGAGCTACAAAATTCCGAAACTTAGGCGTGAAGGAACGAAATTTCCATTTTAGACAGTTGATATTGTTTATAAGGAGTAAGAATCCTCTGTACACAGTACTGTGCGTATACAGACTACAGACTGCAGACAACAGTAAGTATCTATATTTGATGCATTTGTACCCTCGTAAATACGATTTGCGTACATACATATAATGTACATCATAGTACGTTGATGTAATCGTTGTCCAATTCTTTATGCATACCTACTATAATGTACTTTTACTACATGGTAATTGGTACACATATTTATATTTTGTGGATAGTCAAGTCATCTTTCAAATAGGTATACGGCAGATACTATAGACATGCATATATATGTATAAGCGGTATCTACTGATCACAACGTGTGTAGTGTGTATCTAAGACCTATGAATTTTCAGCACAAAAAAGAGTTGTACATTCAGTACTCACTACTCACAACTTTACTCGTGTTCCACCTTTCCGCCTCGCTTGGTGCTCTCTCTCTCTCTCTCACTCTCTCTATCTCTCTGTCTTTTGTCCTCCACAATATATTCAACTAAGAACTCGCAGTTTTCTGCAACTTGTTCCCATCTAGGTTTTTACCTTCTATCAGTTCTCTCTGTCATTGATTATGCTTATAGTTTACGTTGTGAAGACAAGGATGTTATTTTAAAACGAGAGTCAGTTTGACTCGAGCTGTACACTGTGTTGGATGAGGATAACCTAAAAAGATTTAAACTGCTCACAGTGAATGTTCAGTGTTTTTGTATTTTGTTTAGCTACATTATTTTGTGAATGGCTTATAATTTAGGTGTAATAGTGTTGTTGTGTGGTGAAGTTACCTTTGCGAAGGATCATTGGAAACATTTTTATTGCAATCTTATTCTTTTGGATTGCTATCCCTTTTCATCTTTTTCTTCGATGAGTCTCGCTGTTTATTTCTCTGTACCGTATTTTTGCCTTCAACATTAATCGAGCAAGGTTTGTTTCACTGTGCATTTGTATAGTGAAATGACAATAATAGTGGATTTCAAAGTTAAAGTCATTTCAATTTCTAGTGAACGTATATGAAATGGAGCGTAGTAATTGTGCTCAAGTGCTAATTTCATAGTGGTACTAACAAGACGTAAGCAAGAGATATCATGTGTGTACAGAAGTTGGCATTTTGTTTGTCATAAATTATGACTTGAAATATTATATACAATGAATACTGTATGAAATTAGTTTGACATCGCCGATTTTGAAAAGAAGTGACAGTCACATTCCGTCTGTGTTATTGTAGAAAAAAATAAATAAAATGGTTTCACATGCTGTACATAGTACATAGTTGCTTGCTATTATTTATTGTGAAGATGTTGAGACTGACGTTTCAAAAGTATATTTGCTAACGAGCAAAAATGATTCTGAATGATACAAAATTTGTGCAGAGAGATAAAATATAGCTCTGACTCGTGATCTTAGACTTGTGTTGAAAACGTGAGAATAGTTAGACTGTGTTGTGTATGAAATAAATTTATATCCATACTTTGTGTTATCTTAAATTTCATCGTGTGTAATATGTAAGACGTGGTGATGTACGTGTAGATGCTATTGCGGATCCAAATAAAGGATTTAACTTTGTACTCTGTGTGCTAACTTTGTGCTGGGGGCCTCAACAAGTTATTCTTGATGTATTCCGTTTATAGAATACATCATTGTTTTGTTTACTAATTTCGGTAAAAGATTATGCTTTTTTCTACCATTTTCGTGGATTTTAACATTTTTCAAAATTGTTGTCTTGTTGCAAGTACCGCAGTTTTATTAATTTTCTCGCTCGACATTTTATTTCGATTTTAGAAACCAAGGTGTAGAATGTTATCCATCAAAAGCTATTATATTTAATGGATCTGTGATTAAATTTTTTGGCTAGTGTCTAAACATAATCAAGTGTCAAGAGGTTTTTTCATTTTTTGAAGTAAAAAAGTATAATAATATAACAACGCTGAAAGTCTTTTCCCGTATCCACGATGTGCTGAAAATTGCTATGCTGTGTATAAAAATACATAGTTAAATAAATTGGTTCAAAATAGTAGTATTTAGCATGTGCAAGCTAAAAGGTAAATTATACCTTATAATTCGAGGGCCATATTATAAACGTGAAAACACTTTATGATGCATGAATTGACTGTGGTATAGCCTATTGTACTGTATACTCGTGCATATGGGTAATGTGTGTATACTCGCGTAAAAAAGATGAACAGAAAGTCAAGCGTAGTATTTTTTGTGCTAAAATCGAGAACAGGATGTGCTACATTAGAGTCTAATGATTAGAGACTGCATTCGAGAGTACACGTATGTATACATGAGAGAAAAACTTTAGTCTGCAATAAAATAATACTGTACGAAATACGAATAATGATGTATTAAATCTATTATATATATTCGGTATGTAACATACGTTGCATAGATATAACTTTTTATTGTTATTTCAATTAGTTTTTTTTAAATGTTCAACTCTGTCTTTTACAACGGCGATGAAAATTGATTATTGACTGTGGTGAAATACAATCAAGTTTATTGCTATTCTAAAATAAATCAAATTGAGTCGTCCGAGTTAGCCTGCTTCATACACCATACACCCATTTGAATTTAAAGGAGTATTCACTATTACTCTGTGTTTTCCGTATTTTGTAAATTATTGCTTATTGCAACGTAAACCTTAAAATGTGCTTACAGAAGCATATAGTAGGTAATGGTAAACATAAAATGTATTATCATTGTATATAAATGTATTAATAGTTTGCTATATTTACGAAATTATACACACAGTATAATTTTTAACATGAACATGTATTTTGTACGTACACATGTTGTGGTCTCTTAGGCTTTAAGTTACATAATAACCTCATGATGTATGATAATAATTATTGCCACAAAATGTCCGGTCAAAAAAAGAAATTCAAAACTAGTATTTAATCGCCTATTGTTTTCATTATGCCTACATGTTGTGGCAGAGTGAGTGCGATTATTGTTATTTTATACCACGGTTTAAACTTGCATGTGCATAATAATGTTATTATCATCATACTTGTTTATTACATCGTGTAAAAAGTGAGCAGTGAGCACTCATCCTAGAACTCTCATTATGCTCACTTACAATTTGCAATTCCTTCATCTGACTTTTGTAACATAAGATGAGACACAGATTTTTGAATGAATATTTTTGTACAGTATCACATTATTGTTGTTTACAAAATTACGTTCCTCTGTTTGTATTTATGCAGAAAAATCTCCTACATTTGATTGAAGTAATGATTGACGAGTACTGAACGGATAGGCTGGAGATTATGAGAATCGATGCAATAAGGGGCAGTCATGGACGGTTTGACCGATTTCCTTGCCGATATAATATTGAATATATTTATTACCTATTCCACACGTGTAAGTTTTGTAATTGTAAGGTTTTGTAATTTGCCTTATAGAAATTGCCTCCTAATTTTAATATCTGTCAGCTTAGGGAAACTCAGTTGGTTCACAAAAAACATAAACGTATACCTGTATGCTTTACAATATCATTGTAGCAGTTATTGCTTACATCAAGATATTTTTGTCATGCACTATACTGTGATAACTTGATTAATTGCCTATGTAAAAGCATAGTGGTCTGATATAACATCAACTTGAATTGGTCGGTTTATGCATAATGCACAGTATTATTTGTTAACACTTTGGAGAATTGATGGGCAATTGTTTTATATGCAATTTTTTCAATACACACACACGCAATTCCGTATGATGATAATGGTATATTTGTGTGTGCTTTCTGAGTGCTGGATTTCGCATTTTCACATGCAAAGAATATTTTTTTATATTTTATGCAATCCTTTTATGTACTATCAACTATACTGTACATAGTCAAATGTAGGCGAGTACAATACAATAACAGTTATGGGCAAATGTTGAAGACCTGAGAAGGAATAAAAACATGTGCTAACAGACTTTGAAATAAAGGGGGCAATGCAGAGGTATATAGGCGAGCACATTTAATTTATTCATACATTTTAATGTGCTTATCATACATACAGGGAATATTGGTTATCATACTTGTATTGAAATTTTTCCTTTTCCTCATTGCATAATAATAAACCATGATGAGAGAAACAAGTAAAGTCTTATGTGCTAATCTTATTAAATGCTACTTTTTAAGTAGTACCATCGCAAAGTTGTTGTAGCTAGTTAGTAAGGAATTGTACATGTTACTTTGTAGGCACATAAATGAGAAAACAATAGGCAGACGGGAGAGATATAACAATGTGTACCCCATAGATAATATAATATAATGTAAGCTTCCCATGTTGTGCTTGGGTGCACAATTCATGAACAGTCTTATTGTATGTCATGTATGATTTTATGATCATATTTACTTTGTATTGTATTATGTATTATGTACATTGAGCGCATTGAATAAGACAATCGAGAAAATGTAGATACTTATGTGTAAGCTTTCTGAAAATAGAATATCGATACTCTAGAAAATCATAGCTAATTATTAACGTTTACATTTTTGTTAACTTTTTAAAAGAAGAACATATTTTCAAAATTTCAAGGTTTTTGAAGTCGTCATGAAGTTTTGAAACTGTGATGGTGGCACAAAATTTGTTCTTATGTGGTTTCAGAAATACAGAGTTTCAATTGTAGACGATAGAGACCCATAAAAATACTGTACATACATATTAAAACACGAGAAACTTATTGAGCTGTTATTTCTGACGGAGAGTGTAATGAATCCAGTGAATAAAAATACAAGTAATTGCATCTGTGAGTGTGAACCTGTATACATGCTGTTTGAAGTTAAACTTTTTGTTGTACTTGAAGTTCTCAGAGAACCGTTCTCTGTACTTACACTTTGATACACTTTATGCATGTAGTACGTATGTGTGTGAGGGGAATTGCGATCATGTCATTCTTTGGGTATAGAAATGACACAATTTTGGATTGATGAGTTACAAATAGTACAGGAAAAAGTGAACTACTTACTTGGATGATTTTTTTATTGCTGCATTTTTAGCTTTTACTTTTGTAGGTTACATGCCATCAATTGTTAGAAAATGAAGTACAGGTTTAATGGAGTACGTTATAAGGTATTGTAAATATGTATTTATACTTTGATGTACTTTGATTCAGTTTATTCTTTTATTTTACTTCTTAATGTTTCCTATATCACCTTATTTTTGCGGCATGCACAACTGATAAATTATAGGTTAATAAGAAAGTGGCAAGTAGAAGATTTTTTCAATCAATGATTTACGATTGGAAATTACATCAAATTATTGTGCATCAAAACATTCAGCATACAGCATACTATGTGGAATGTGGAGTAAGGATTGTGTTTGTACGAGGATACTTATTTAACGTTCCTAAATGTCAGCAAGGTATTTTTAAAATGAACAACGTTGTACAGCCTAAATTGTAAAGCCTGTCTAATATTTTATGATGTATTCTTGTGCACCGCTCTGTATAACTATAGGTGCGCCCAGTACTTGCAAATTGAGATACAGGTTTTCGTACAAGAGTAAGAGTATTAAATTACTTCGATTTTTTTTACTAGGAACGCCATGTACACATGTTATTTATAGTGCTGAACATTCATTAGAACTTGAATGGCAGTCAATGTGTACTATAGGTAATACATATATATATGAGCCGTTCTTTTGATAATCGATAATTCTAATTTTTTGTACAAAGAGTTGCTATAGTAACCTCATGTAAAA
>JAQIVE010007400.1:0-10482 GCA_034698285.1 Sminthurinus bimaculatus
TTATCCTTAATTCAATTATAAAGAAGAAAGGTTCTAAACTCAGGCGGATTTTCAAAGACTAGAAAATGTGTTAATTTACTACATAATGATAGTGAATGTTTTGAACATGGAGGCAAATTATGTCAATGTAAATTTGGATTTGAGGGAAAGGCAAAATGATGGATTTTCTTTATCATGAACCCTAACAGAGCGATCAGGATCGACTAAAACCGATAACTGATAAATATATTATGATACAGCATCTAGACTGGACAACTTACTACATACTACGTATTATAGCATAACCAAGGCTTACTCAGGATCTTCAATTTTCAGTTGTCCACGTCAAAATGTCATATAATTTGAGGAAACTGTAAGAAAATGCAGCTTATCTATTGTTCTTACATTATATGTACATCCTTCTTTTCACATGTAAAACACATAAGTAGGTGTCTGGAAAAATAATAAATTGTTATTCATAAAGGCATCTGCTGTTTGTCATCCAATAAGACAGATTTGAACTTGACTCGTTCTCATTTAAATGTGGTACTTTTGTTGGATACATCAACATTTAACATTTATTTTTGTGCTTTTATGTATTATCAAAAGACTGTATGGAGTTTCAGCACAGTATGAAACAGTAAAAATTAAAAAAAATCGGCATACTGCATGAATTTTTTTCGATTTTTGCCTCAAATTAAGTTTCCTATTACAGCCTAGTATGTACTACGCCGTTTTCAAGTCAAGTGACGCAAATGAAAACAGCTAAGCGTACAAGACTGACTACACGAAAACGTGTCTACTTTATTGAACGTTTCTTTAGCTAAAATGCCCCATTTCCAACGAAAGTTGGCCAGATATTTCAGAACTCTAGTTTCTTCCTATTAGGAGCACAGAGTTATGAATTTTCTAGTAGTACACGAGTCAGATTGTCTTCTGTCTGTTGATTAAGTTGTAACCAAAAGCGAAACTACGGTTCATAACAAACCAAGACCACATCCATGACCTTATCGAAAATGTTAATCTGATCTGTGCCTCCTGTATTATCTGTTGAAACCCTCAGTTGTTGTCACCACCTCTATTCTATTTCATTCTCCGTTGGAGCTTCGTACTTGTTTGCTACATAGTTGCAACAATACACGTCTACATATATTTTGACTATGTACACTATCCAGATATATAATATACATATACATCAGTAAGTACTTTGTTGTGTTATATTGTTTACGAATTCTAGATTTACTGTAAATCTTTTCATTAAGTTAGATTGGAGACTTTACTGGAGTGAGTACATGTAGAATGCTTGCTGTATATACTATATACTCTGTAATCTATTATCTACAGTCTACACCGCTTTCAATTTCCCTGTGGATACAAATTACCAACTCTCAAACTCTAGACGCGAGATGACAAAACAAACCCCAGGAATGGGAGATGTGGAAGCTAGACAAGAAGCTTGGAAAAGAAGAGACATTTATTTATTAATAATAACGATAGAAAATGTGGGTGGTTTTCGGTCTACAATTTCATTCTGTATCTATATCTGGTGGTTACTTCACATTCACACAGCTTTTTTGAAGTTTCTTGAGAAAAATCATGTTTTTGTCTCTTCCTTCAACATTTAAAACGTTTATGGAAAGCATATACATATACGGTAGAAAATAAACTTATCTATTTGATTTTCATAAAAATACAACTATCGTTTCGATTTTTGATCTGCTTTTTGTCTCGCACGGTTAACAAACAAACACAATAATAATTCAACATGGTTTTTATCATTGATCTAGTTGCTCCTTTGTAACTAGATTGTCAAGATTATTTGTAATTATTTTAACTTTTATATTTATATATACGATCTTTTTGTTTAAAATAAAAACTTACGTCTCCTTTCATCTCATAAAAATAGCTGTATGTGTAAAGGTCCTCTATGAAAACTTTACCTTTTCACAATAATCAAGTGACATTTCCAGGCCCATACATTTCATCATTATTATAAAGAACACTACACATGTGTACAAACTATGTAGGTATATCTAGATACGGAAGAACATACGTACGCAGTCAAGATTTTGTGTAAAATGTATTATTATTTTCTTGTGGTAAAACAGAGATGGGACGGAAAAGAGGGAGGACGGCAGGAGGAGATCTTGTGATCATTGAAACATTGTATAGAAGAGAGAGCCATTCATTTGTTTTAGATGTTTAAGGATGGACAAGTAATAAGCAGACCCTGTAATTAAGCTCCAAACAATGGCCAGAGTTAGCTCATTTCTCTTTCATTTTCTTTAGAGATGGAGAAATGAATGAGCTTCGGACTCTGGAACCTCTCGACTGGACCGAACTCATCTTGGAACATTTCCGTCTGGAAAACAATGTTTTGTCCACTAATAAACCATAATATATTGCACATGGGAGGATGGCACTCGGTCAATTGCACTCTTTGGATTAGTTACATAACATACCTATAGTATAGTTGTCTTCATCTACACGCACTCACACACACACACACACACGAGTCCCTCATCATCATAAACTACACCCTCATTCTACAATAATCGTCATAATAATGTCCGTAATTCTGATTGAAATGCAAATAATTTCCATAAAAACGTCAAGTTCCATTAGCAGCTTCGTATCTTGCAAGTTTCCTTTGTATTTTGGAACGAGAATGATAATATACAAAACAAAAAACTATGTCTATGTGTATATATAAACGAGTAAAAAATGCATCTACATTGTTGAAAGTCTCGTTATTCTAAAGAAAGTGAAAGCCGAAATGAGAAAAGCTCATAAAATACAGACTTGTTATATTTAATGTCCAACCTGAACTTTTTCTAGATAAGAAACACATGAAATTCAAGTTCAAACTCGGACTCTAACTATGTATTTGTATTTTGTATATATGCATGCATGCAGTTGTGCTTATTGTTAGCGTGAAAACTTACACAGTGGATTAGGAAGGTTGAAACTGGGGCAAACTAATTAGCCCTTAGTCTGGTTTCTGGTAACTTGATATTTCCGAAACAGTTCCTTCTTCCTTGTACTCAGTCAGTGTAATACAATCTAATTATTAATTACATGTACAAGGAACCATCTTTTTGGAATTATCTCTATTATCTTGCCGTGTGTACAGTGTACAGTGCCAACAAGTAATTTAAAATGTTGACAAGGACAAGTCAGTCGTCACTGTCAGTGTCAACGTAGACGGAGACGACACACGAGGTCGAGGAAAAGGACGGGCGACAGGAGAGAAAGAAAGCCACTCAACATTATTTGTCTGTATTTAGAAATGGATCATTTTACCGTTGCAGCGTGCACACAACTTTTGAGCTTAATATAAGTACATTATACATACATAACAATTTTTTTACCGTTCTCTAATAATGGACTGGCCATGAGATCCGACAAAGCTCATCTAATCTGTAATTTAATTACAGAGCGTCATACCGTTTAAATTTGAGCTAGATGTGGGTCAGGCCAGTGGATAGTAATACTAACAACAATCATAGTGATCGGAACAAGGAAATAGAGAAACAAAATAGTCAGGAAATAAAATACGATTAAAATTCAGAGTACCCTACTCTGAATTTTGTTTACACAGCCAAACTCTGAATCAAACCTTAAAAAAGAAACGAAAAATACACAATACAAATAACAAACAGGGAACGATGATGAGGCTGAGATGACAGGACTTTTTGTTGTTGAGGTTATATCATACACATTTAATTGACTCCAATTATTACAGAGAGGAAATACAATAATAATAATAACAAATAAATAGTAATATTGTAGTTTCTATTACTCTTTTTGTTCCGTTTTTCTCTATGACTTTGTCCTTCTCATTTATCTACGACTCATTAGGATGCATTGTGAGCTGTCCAGCCCTGCCACTCCAACAAACCATTTTCTTTGTCATCGCCAACGAGGACATCGTCGACTCTTGACTCTCTGTCTGGGGACAAACAGAAAAAACGGGTCAATTGAAAAGAATCAGGATCAAAAGGAAATTCATCATTCACCTACTTTTTTACACTCTCTCTCCGTCTCCGGACTAAAGTGAGACAGACGCAATAACTAACACGCAACTTACTACTCTACGCACTTTTCTATGTATTTTATGATGCGGTATAGGCATATGAAAAGCGTCTATACTGTATATTGTATATACAAGGTGACAAATGACTGTACTGAATCTTTCTTTCGTCATCAATTCTAAACTATGATGGTAAATTGTCAATATATTGCCAAAATGCAGGTCATAATTTACATGGCTGTCAAAGTCCCGCGATCGTAACTCATAATTCAATCATTTAAATGCATAAGGAATATGTACAATTTCCCCGATTTTTTCACCGTTCTCAAGCCTTCTCGATCTCGTTCCCATGAAAAACCTTCATTGTTAGTTTTGAGTGAGTACATCATGCGTTTTTCCACGAGTCAAATTCATTGAGGAAAACATCAATGAAGAAGCGAGATAAAGAAGTTTGAAAAGGCATGTTGCGAATACGCATTATCCACACTGAATCAAAATTGACAGTAGACTCCTCATAAATCTTTATAAATTGTCCTAAATGGCCTCCACTAATTGTTATTTCATTTAAATGAGTAATACGGCAGCCGATACGAAGAAAATAATTGCTATAATTTTATTATCATTGTTATTCCTACTGTAATTTTTTGTGCTTTTGTTTTTAAATAATGATGACAAGGATGGTCCAAAACATTAGCCTTGATTACATCAACTTTGTATATAAATTAAAATTTAAAATTATCCACAATTTTAATTTTGATTGTCTCCTTCAGATTTGAAACTTGTATTTTCCTAGTTAGTGCTTGAATTTTGGTTTTATTGGGCTTAAAACAAAACCCCCAGAAAAGCCTTCATCATTTACAAGCAATTAGCGGAGTATTTACTAGCTAAATGAATGAAACGATGTAGAAACAGAAAGATGGATTAGCTTTAACCCCCGCTCAAGAATACTTATAAGAAGGTATTATATATTTTATATTGTTAACTTAACTACACCAAGAAGATAAAGGTTTTAGCCAAAGACAAGTCCGCCTCATTCTCTAATTGAGCTCAAGACATTATGACATGTATTTAATTTGGCGCATTTCTAAGTAATCTCGGGTAATTTTAAATGAGTTTTTCTAAACGTTTCCCTTGCTCTTTACTCCTTCCCCATTTTTCTAATCCCTTCTTATTTTCGCTTCTACTTCTTCACGAGAAGGTAAGAGAACCTAAACTGAGACCTGAGGTTTCAGTTTAATCAATGACTTGTAACTGGATAAAACTGTAGAATTTGCCCAGGTTGAGCTCTCATCTCTGAAAAATGTTGAACAACTTTTGGGGATGCTTCGAAAGATTCCTTTTCACTAATGGGAAGTCAGCGCAACTCAACTCGACTTAACTTTCAAGTCTTAAGTGAAAAACGTCATTCACTTCTCATATATACGTACCTACTCTTATTTTCTATGATATGATACATAATACATAGACAAAGTCTCGAATTTTTTCATTTTTCAATATTGCTCGTAAACCTTAAGTATTGAAAGGGCTGGAGCAAATATGACATTTTCAGGGTAATAGATCACCCACTTGTACATTTTTCAAGGAGATATTTCCCCAAAACGGTTTCTTTCCCCTCATTTTCTCGTTGTAAATGTCTTGTGGTGAAAACTAACTAGCAAACCAAGTTTCTAACACATGTATTATACAGAATACGGATCTCTTCGGATCTCTTCCATTATTGGATTGAAGCTGAGCAAGGAAATTGGGATCAATTTCTCATCGTTAGAGTTCTTAGCACTTTTCAACTTTTGTCTTGCTCCTCAATATTTTTGGGTGCTTTTGCCCTTGTTTTGTTTTCCTCGCTATACAGTGAGCAGGTTCACATTGTGAACTTCACATATACATACATCATACATACATAATGTATTTATATAATGCCATACAAAATACAACGGATCGGATATAGGCAATTAGGCGAGTTTGTACTGGGGTGTAAAGCTATAGGGGTTCATCACTTTCATACTTTTCATACCAACGAGGTGCTTTATTGTTATTATTAGGGTTATTAGTCCCTGTATGAGATCTCTGTTCCATGATTTCCTCTTTCGGCTTCTCCCTTTCTCTGTCTCTTATTGTTCTAATACAGTACAGTACTTCTCCTCTGCCCTTTGACTGCATGTGCAATGTGCACGTGTATGTAAGTATGATCCAAAGTGTAATGTAATACACTGTAAAGTCAATATACTTGTGTGAGGATCACCCGATCATTGATCACGGATAATAGCTTACGAGTTGCATATTGGATTATTGGAAATGAAATACTGCAGAGGCAGGTGAATACAGTCAAAAGAGGAGTCGAGTCAAAGACTCAGTTGGAATGGTAACAAATAACAATACATATGAGGAAAATGAAATAATTAGAAATAAATGAAGAAAAAGGCTGGCCGCCAACTAACCCGCAGTGCATAAATAAGAACAAGAAAAAGACTCCTTCACTTGACTTTCCTCTATTTTTCTTGTCTTTTCTTCCCTTTTTTTTGACCGGCGACCAACGAACGATGACTATGGCACGCTTTTTACTCCCTCCCACTAAATGAAAAAGGCAGTTGTCAAGGCCTTTTTCGTTTAGTCTTTCAATTGCTAGCTTTGACTGTTGTACAAAACACATTATGTATGTACAATGTACATGATGAACAAATTCATCCGTTTTCTGTTTCATACGGACGAACTGCGCATCAAAAATTGATAATTTGCTAAAACTGTGCTCCTCTCCATTCTTAGAACTGAATGCCCTTTTTTTTCTTTTGTAATACGAGTGACACAAACGTAATCCGTTGTATGTTGTATGACTTTTGTCTCAACCACATTGAATGGAGGTTGAAATTATATCAAATCGCCAAAATACAGGATAATTTTGGGACGGAAGTAAAAATTATTCATTATCCATGATTATTGAATGTCTAGTGAGAGAGCGCTCTAGTTTTCTGCGTAAAATAACTGTTATTATGTATACCGTAGACTCAATTTACAATTTCCCCAAAAACGTTTTTCTCATGGTTTTTCCTGCAAAACTAAACAGCCAAAAATAATATACAGACAAAAAATTACAAATAGCACCGTTTTTGACGAAAACAGGTAAAAAGGTTTTGGCTTTTTGGCTAATTCTGAGGTTTTGCAAGTTGTTGCTTTCTTGGAGTTGGAGCCAGTAGCATAAAGAGAGAGAGAGAGCGAGGAAAAGAGAACTCATTGAGAACTCTTTGTCTCCTTTTCATGCACAGTTATTTCAACTACATACATGCTACATGTGTATTTGTTAGCATAATAGCTTCATTTCCCCTTGTCGTTTGTATTTTGTATATATTTGTATATAAGAGGGAAACAAGAAGATAAGAAACAAATGAACAACGAACAAAAGTCAAAGTCAAGTATCTGTGTGTTTAAACGAATGTCTTACTCACTCTGCTCTGCCTGCTTCCTCCTCTTCTTTTTCATTGAGCCGGTAATTTTTTTTGTTCCCAAATTTTATGTCCCGTCCGTGTTTTACTGACGTCGTAAAACTAAACTTTTAATAAGGGCTTCTGTCTTCTTCTTCATCTTCTATTATACTCTTTCAAAAGTTCTCTACTATTCAAAATATGTGTACAGTGTACACGTAGGTACTTTTACGTGAACGTTTCTCCAGTTTCTAGCTGAATTTAAAAAAGAAGAAGAAGAAGAAGGAACTTTAACTTTTTTAAGTGACTGGACAGTCGTATACTTTTTGCTGGTTCGGACCATCAAAAGGATCCTCATGAATCATTATGACTTTGGCGGTCTTTTCCTCTTATTCCTCATACACATATAGAATACACTATGTAGAGTTACTCACAATCAGCACAGTATAATATACAATAAACATAGAATTGGGATTTGGGAAAAAGATGAAAAGACAAAGGACTTTTTATTATTATTCATTAAACTGTATTGAATTGAATAAAATTGAGATGAGAATTGAATTAAATCAAAAACGAAAATAAGGAAATGAGCAAATAAATTACTTTGTATTGTACCTGAGTATACATTATGCATATATGTATACCAGCGGAAACAAAAACAAAATCTTCCTTTTTATCTTCCAATAATCTTGCTTCGTATTATTAAATATATTATTCTACTCATTCTGATACTGATATGACGATGATATGATTCGTGCCGACCGTAATAAACTATAAAAGATAAAAGCGGGCTCGTTGTCGAAAAGCTCAATGAAGAATAAATTTGGAAATGATGACGGTAATCAGCTTTTTTACATAATAAGTTGTCTACTGTTTTCCCAGTTCCCAATGTTGCGTAATAGATTGTAATAAACTATTGAAAATGTTGCTCCTTGTTATATTTCTATTTTGTATTGTTTTGTAAAGAAAGCGTATTACAGATGTACCGACAACTTTTTATGCAATTTGATTCGATTTGATTTGATTGGCGTTGGAAGATATAGAAATGATCATCCTGATCGGCCTATGAAGCTTAAAGTTAAGTTCTATAATACAAAATAGGATAATGTTGACTGTTGAATTTCAAAGCGGAGGAATAAAACACAAGAAATTAAGGAAGAAAGGACTGGATTGGATTTTGATCGGGAGCTCTGTGAAAATGTAAAGTCCGAAATTCGAGTAAAATGAAAAAGAATATCGAACTGTCTTGTTATCCATCTGCATTATTACCATTATTATCATTATTAAGTTTTATCCCAGGCTCATCTAAAGTGCTTTTGTTCTTATCTCCGTCTTTCCCCCTATTTTTCCACTTCTTTTGGCTTTACCCTTTTTCTCTCTATATGTTTCCTTCTCTACCTTGAAAATCCAAATCCACATTTTACATAAAGTTGACTTTAATGAAAAAATTTGTGGGGAAAAGTTACCAAGTTTTCGTCTCTTCCATGTAATACTGTTCAGGTATGTATGTATCTATGTATCCTTGAGCCTTACAACTTACTTGGAATTTTCTTATAATATGTGTAGCATTAACAATTTCCCTCACATCTCATCTTCGGGATAGTCGAGATCCGAAAACGAGAGTAGTCATTTAGGGATACATATATTTTATATATATGTAGAATGTAGATATTGATATGGTTTTCACAGGGATGGTATACTTGACTTTTTGGAAAGTTCAACTGTATAATGTAAGAAATACGAATCTTCCGCTTAGTTCAAAGTTCGAACTTGGAACTCAACCATACCATAATAAATATAAATAAGAATATTATATAGGAAGGGAAAAGTTACCGCACGTCTCATTCTCATCCCATCTCATCTCATCTCATTCTCATCTCACCAAACCACACATAATACAATCATGTATATACGGATAATATATTAAATATCATGAGCTTCTACCTTTCATCGGAAAACTCCTTTCCGTCCTTAAAAACATTCAAAGGGTTGCTCCTCCATTTTTTATGGACACTTGAATCTTGAGTCCCTTTCAACTCTCCACTCCAATTCCATCTCTCTCTCACTCTTCCCTATTCTTCATATACTCTACATCTTAAGACTGTCGACTGTCGAGATCTCGAGACACCGGATCGTACCAAAATAGAGACAAAAACTCGTAAATTCTCTACTTAAATCTCTTCATTTCTTCCATATAGAACAAAAAATGATATTAATTCGGGATGCGTTCAAAAGACAAAAGACAGACCAAGACAAAAGAAAGATTTGACTCTCTATTCTCTATGCCCTATCATTATATTTTTATATATAGGGCTTCTAGTTTCCGTCAAAGGAAATAAATAACTGTAATAATACAGTATTTTGTCAAGTACCTTTGTGATTACGCAATATAACATGGGCTTAATATGCTACTTGATTTCAAATGATTTACAGCTTTTTGCTTTCACTTACTTTTATCTTTTGATTTGAATTACATTTCTTTTGGGTAATTTTAAAAATTGTGTGAAAATCCCCCAATTTTTTCTAAATGACAAACCAATGACATTGTTAAATCAAGATAAGCGTGAGAGGGATCTTCATCAGTCAAGTAAGGCTTGTCTTACAATTTTACACGCTCCTTAACTCCTTCCCGCCCCATAAGATTTAACGTAAAACGTAAATATGTATGCGGCGGATCGGATCTTCGTAACTTTAACATTTTGTAATACACGAAAACACACAAGGAAATCTATGAGACCCGCATCTCGCTGCGACAAAAAGCCAAGATGAGGAAATTGAAGCGAAACGAATAAAGAAGATGGTTAAAGGATAAAAACCTAACTGTTTTTCCTAACTGATTCCGCACATGAACTTTGATACCTTGTTCATAACAGCAGAGCCTCCCTGCTCAATTTACACGAGGAAGAGGCTCTTTTGACCTGTGAACTTGACTTCATACTTTTTTCTCCTAAAGGGGTAAAATATAAAATACTGAACGTGTGTGATCGATCTATTTTCTATACCTGATGATGAAGTTTGAAGGAGTTCATAAACGAAGGGCGCAAAAAGGTTTAACGT
>JAQIVE010007401.1:0-10482 GCA_034698285.1 Sminthurinus bimaculatus
CCACACAGTTTGCACATTTCATATTTAATATAAATACTATAAATTTTTCCCATTGCAATTTTATAAAATATTATTTTAAATTATTTACCCTGCATCTGTAATTTCTCCGGAGGTTTCATTCTTTTCTTCCATAGTTTCATCAGCAGCAGGTGTCTCAGTCACAGCTCTGTAACAATAACATAAATAATAATATAGTAATGTTTGTTACAATAATATATTCATGATTTTACTTAGTCACATAATCCCTTGAAGAAAACAATCATTATTTAGCCACTACCGCTAATGCTATTTTTACCCATTATAATATATTTAGCACACTAGCATACTCTTTGTCTACTTAATTTCTAAAGCACAGAACCAAAAGTAATTAATTACTCAATATCATCCTTGTAAGTTCCCCAGTTCCGTGATCCAGCTCCATCTCTTTTATCAATCGGCTTGACTCCACTGTCATTTCAATATTTTTTTATTAGACAGTATGCTTAAGTGGTTTAACTACTACTATATTTAACATATACATTATTTAATTTCACAAACATTAATAATTAATAATATCATACCGCTATTCATCACAATGTCATAAATTCAACTCAAAAGTTTTCAAGGTGAAAGATTAAAAGAAATACACCTTGTGTTTTAAAATATATTCTAACGGTAAAAAATATGATGAATATCAATATGATGTATTAATTATAATATGCTTGATTTTTGCTTGTTTCATCATTTCTAATACCTTTTCGGATCTCCAGATTGTCGGTCAAATTCTCGTTTTCTCATTGGGGGACGTTCACCACCAGGGGGTCGTTCTCCCCTTTCACCTAAACTACCCCTTGGTCCAGCTCCTCTTGGTGGCCCACGACCTCCTCTAAATCCTCCAGGTCCACCAACTCTTCCTCGACGATTTTCACCGTCCTGTTGCCGTCCTTCCCTATAGCGCATAGACAATTCCACGATGATAATTGAGGTTTTAAACAATATATTCTGTAATACGTTGTAATCCTTAGCAATTTTTACGCATATACATCAGGATCAATAGTCAATAGTGTATATATTTAGTATATTTTATAAGTTTTGTAATAAATTAATTAAAAAATGAATTACTAATGAAAGAAGGTCTAACCTGTTTTCGTCACGGTTCAAGTTTCTCCTATTGTTCCTTTCTTCCCTATCATCTTCATTATTAAATTGGGGTTTGCGATCACCGACAAATGGAGGACGTTCTCCAGGACGAGTAGCACCACCTCCACGTTGTCCACCTCGAGTTGGTACTCCACCATTGTTTATCCTATTACTTGGTTGCTTAGCATCGATACCACTTTTATTTGAATCCCTAATTCCTTTCCTTGGAGCCGGAGCATTCACAACAGTTGACCCTGTCTCTGTAATAAATCACGAATCATAATAATAATATGGTCAATTTAATTGCATAAAATTATAAACTCGTCTAATGGTTTTAATTAAACTCGCATAAAATCCACACGTATTGACACAGACACATAAATAAGAGTAAGGCAAGGAAGAAAAGTACAAAAAAAACAGCGTTAAAATATATATATTTTGTACATCATGTACTATTTTGTATATTCTTGTAGACAAAAAGGAACTGATATTTTACTGTAAATAAATCCCAATCCCTTTAAACAGTTTCAGTTCATGCAACCTTGTTGTTTGTTAGAGTTATTTCCCTAACCGGAAAATAATACGCTACATAATGATAAAGTTTGGACACGCATTTTATGGCTAGTGCAATGAAATAATATTATTAAGCAGTTTACAAAACATAAGGGAACTATTTTCTCGAACAAGACAAAATTAGATTACGACAAACCAGAGGTTAGCAAGAAGAATAAAAGAATGAAAAATATAAACAAGACTTTAAAATACACATACTCCACACTGCTAAAAAATATCCTTAAAAGTACGGGTAGTTAAAAAGATAAGTAATAAACTTAAGTCTAAGTACTCTTATTCAACTACTGAGCAACGTTTGTACAATCATGTAATTACAATGTGCATAATATAATAGTACATACTGGGATAAACGAATACAAGGTTAATTTCATATAATAAGATTATAAAAAAATTGAGAAAAATAATTCGTAGAAAGAGTGAATTTGCATCAACAGGCCAACTTAAAATCTGAATGCATGCGATTTTGAAAACTTTGCATTTTTGTTTCACAAGATTTTTACTCTTGGAGTCTTCATCATTACTGTTATAATTTAGGAATTAATAATTAATCATTTCATTCTATAAACTGTCTCTCCACGTTTTTTACAACAAAGAAACAAACAGTAATGTTTTTTTTTCAAAAAAAAAATCCACAACTTTTGGTTTTTTTGTGTTATATTATATTGAAAAACAAAATCAGAAAATAAATAAATTATTGCAGTTATTATGTAAATTATTTTTTCTTTTGGTCAAAAAAAAAAAATTAGGGGAGGGATAATTTTTTTGTTTACTTATATAAAAAACGGATCAAAATTAAGATTATGATGATGCATCAATAAAATACTTTGAGTTGGAGTAGCATCTCCACTATCCTTTCCACGGTTTTCTTTCTCGGCTATTTTACCCTTCTTTTTTGACTCTTTGTCAACTTCAGTCGCCTTCAGAGCCTCAACAGGGTCATCCTCGTTGTCCAAAAAACATGAGTAACGATTGGTTATACCAATCCCATAAGAACTTTCCATCATGGATACTGATTTCACCACACCACTATAATATACACACACACAAAGGAAAAAAGAACACATTATTATTATTATTATACTACTTTACTCATATTTATGTAATTGAATAAACATTTAAATAGTATATATACATGTAATATTTACGTAATTATATAGAATTGTTTTGGTAAGAATTGTGATAGTTTTGTGATATAGTGCTATATAAAATATTCTTCTAAGAAAAACCATGATTTGTGATAACTCCCATTAAATATTATTATAGATTTTGGCTGTAGTTTTTGTAAGTAGGTATAATATTATGGGTAAACAAAAAATTAAATTTAGGGAGTCGTAAAAATACAACTTACACATATATACACACACACACGACCTTGCACACTTTCAACGCTGTGTGTATTTAATGTAAGATTAAAATACACATTAGCTATGTTAACATTATATTTTACACTTCCTATTTACAATAAATACAAAAAAATGATACACAAATTTATCAATGCATGTACTCAAAATATTATTTTTCAGATTGTTGGAAAAGAATTCACGGCGCAGAAAACCCTTGATGCAATGATAATATCTCTCTACGTATTTATACACATGCACACTACAAGATACACTAAACCACTGCTACTACTTCTTCTACTACTAAGAACTCACTCGTCTATAAGTACAAACTACAAACACACGGGTAGTAAGAAAGATAAGTATGTGCTTGTTAATACACTATACGCAACCATGTATCGCGCGTGTATACTTTTTTGATCTATATGCAGCAAAAATGTATATTCACATGTACAAGGATGCATTAATAATACCGATGAGGAAGAGTGCCAGCTATACATAATTATATAATAGTATTCTTAGTAAATATTATTCTTCTCTGTGTATAATATTATTCCAATCATACAAAGAGATGTTCATGGAAGAAAAATGCCTATTATGACAATCATAATAATAATGATGATAATATTATAGTATTAGAGTTGAGAAACATACAACTTTTATACTATACCCAATATGAGACAATTTTTATGTGTGCGCTTATAAAGTACAAAAGCGAAATATATGATTTTGTTATACATTTTATGCAAAAAAAATTGTCAATCAATCAATATCAATATACCTTACTTTTGCATCTGAGAGACATAATAAAAGCGTTTTACGAGTACATAATATAAAATATAAATCATAAAACACCTCCTTTCTTTAGAAATGTTATGTATTTAGTACGATGCCCATTAACTATATAGCCGCCCAAAAAACTGCACAACCTAGACACGTTATAATTTTTAAATGTGAGTGTCTTTTTAAGATATTTACCTTCATTTTACATTTTTGCATCCCTAATCTCATAATATTATCTCATAATAAAAGCCCTCAAACATTAAAACTTGCATCAGCATAATAGTTTTCTTGCGATAGTGCTAGCGTCAGGAGAAACTAATCGTCTAAGAGTGCAGTGGGAGAAATTGTCGCTCTAGCCTAAAGAATTTTTACTACGAAAAAATACCTATAGCCTTGCATTATTTTATCTCTTGTTTTTCCTCTACTTACAGACACACTAATATTGAATATTGATAATAATATGATGCGTCTCGAATAGATTACAAATAAATAACATAATATAGATGTATTATTTGAATAAGAAAGATGAGGAAGGAGGCATCCAAAATAAAAGTGACCTGATGAATAATAACACTATTATTGTTGTTGTTACTGCATATTATTATACTGGTGAAAAATGAAAAGGGAAAAGGACTATGTATTTGTTTTTCGAAATAATGAATAACAAATCAAGCAAGATAGGTATTGAAATATAATATAAACATGCTAAACACTTACATTGCATGGTATAAGTAAAACTGCTCAAAATGGTACATGGCTACCACCATCAGCATCATTATACATACTTTATACTTTATATCCTTAATCATCTTCTGTATTTGTTATTTTAAAGCTTTAGGGATTTAATTAGCATTTAAAAACCCCCATGGTACTATATCTACCTCCCTTGTTCATTGAGTAAAAAAATTAGTACAAAAAAAGTATTGGTAGCCTCTATTTATAAAAATACTACTACTTGCTTACTACTACTCTTTTACTACTACAAAAATACTACAATTTAATACTATATTTATACTGTACTTATAGTTACAATTTCTTCTATTTTAAACAGGTTTACATATTATTAAATACTACTACTATATATATATATATTTCTCTCTACTGGCGACGAATGGAACCTTCAATTTTTTTCATGACATCATTGGGTATAAAATAGTGTGTGATATACATACTCCTCGTCTCTTCACTTGAGAAATATACCGATCCGATTTTTCGGAACATCTCCTAAAAATATACACACACATAGTAAAAAAAAAGGGAAACGGCAAAAAGAAAGGAAAGCAAAAATGGTAGAGAATCCAACTCAATTAAAATTATTTATATAAGATAAAAAATGAGCATGCCTTTTTACATAATAGCATTTTCACTCTAAACACACTACTAACACATACACACCACATACCAAATATAGTCTGAAGGTAATCATATTATACAAAACAAAAAGAAGAAAAAAAAGAACATGTATTATAATAGCACACACACACGCACACTGCTTATTCAAAAGAACCAAGAAAATCGTGTTTATGTCCCTTGTGCTTGTACTTACTATGTATGTGTGTGTGTGTATTTTACCTATACACACACGATTTGAAGAAAGAAATTGTTTGATTAAACCTAGCTCAAAAACTAAATCACAAAACTGTAACAATAATCAAAGTTAATGATAGTTGGAAAATGGGATTCTTACCTGTTGGCCACCAAAATTAACTGATTGTTGTTTTAAAGTCTAAAACAAGATGAACATTTAAGAACGAAACTGTTTTATTCCACCACACACACACAAGAGCTCCTCACTTTTTCGAATGGAGTATTAAGTATATTATGTGAGTAGCACGAGTAGCAAGCAAAAGAAATAATAGGAGGTACGCAATAGATGGAGGGGCAAGTTGCTTGTACAAACTTGAACAAATAATAATGATGATAATACACAAGTATTTTAAAGGGCTTTCTTACTTAAATGTAGTAAATAAGTGATATTAAACGGCAGTATTAGCAGTAGCATGCTTGTGTTGTTTTCCCTCTAAAAATCTTCTCACACACACACATAAATAAATAAATAATATTAACTCCCTATAATAAAAAAAAACTAAACATGTACTTGATGTACTCCACAAACCGTTTTAGTAGAGGGTATGTACTTAATATAATGCTGATAAAAACGGAAAATGCGTCATCACAATGTATTTAATATTAATACTATTATGATGATGATGGCTAAAAAACTTAATTTTGTTCATGCCCTTTCTCTGTCTCTCCACTAAATAAACTAACAGTTACTAGTATATAACATAATTTAAAGGTTATGAACTTTTCTGTCTGTCTCTCTTCAATAATATATAAATATTTGTCTGTATCCTGTATCACATTTACACTTACTCAAGTACTTTAAGTTCCATGTTTAATAAATACATAATATGTATTTATTTCAGAGTTAAATCATCGTCTATAGTTTTTTCCCTGAGACTGCACATTTTTATCAAAACTTGTATAGTCTGTCATTTTTCCATGTATATATAATTATTTTTTTAGATGACTCAAGTTAAATGATTATTTTATTGGGAAATATAATAGATGCATAATATAATTACTATACGAATTATTACGAGGCAAACGTACTTTGATAAAGATAAACCCATTAACTATGATCATTTTTCAGTCATTTATTATAAAACTTGATATATCAGTAATCAGTATTTAATATTTTTATATCATTGATACATCATGTACATACTTATTGCATATACTTAGAAAGGTACCAGTATCCAGTATCATTTTGCCTTGCTATAATAATAATATTATGTATATCATGTTGTAACATGTTCTATGTTCTACGATTTAAAGTTTAAAGAAAAAAAATCAGTCTACTGGTCTGGAACTGTTGTACAACGTTTCTTATTAGTCTCGACTTCCCTTTAACGTATCGATAATGTTTAAATAGGAAAATACATACTTTACTTTGTGTACTCTCTCAAAGAAAAAGAGGGTACCTCGTGCATATACTTGCAATGGATTTCAAAGCATTCTCGTACCAAAACACACAAAAAGGTTTTTTGGTGGGATAAAAAGGGCGCTAAGCGCTAAGGATTTTTTCCTATCGTTCTAAACTGCATTGTACGACTGTACGATACTATACACGGTTTCAGTTTTTATCATGTCCCTTTTCTCTCTCTCTCTTTCATTACATCATATTATTATTTTTTAATTATTATTGTGATTAGTTAGAAATTGTTTTTTTGTTTTTGGGGTACATGAAGAGTTGGTGACACTGATTGACAGCCCTGTGTATTCGTTTAAAGGTAAGGCAACTTAAATAAACCGAGTTAAATCCTTGTATTGATGTGTCTGTTTTTCCTCTTTTATCATAGTACGTATACCGCGTAAATAGATAATGGATAAGATTTTGGTGGGATAACGATTATTACTGTGTATGTCTGTATTATTGTATTATAGTTGCTTCTTGGGTTTAAAAGTATTAAAGTATTAAATATCACATTAATTTTATTGTGTTTTTTTTTGTCTTAGGGAGATAAAACTAAGAGGACGAGAGACAAAAAGGTGGATATATATTATTTTTAATGGAAAGATTGTATAGTTAAATGCCAAGTAGACGAAAACATGAGTAACTCTAGTAGCAATAATAGTGTCAATCGATCGATCAATCGGAGCATTGCATTAGCCGACTCAACAACAAATATAACATCCCCGGATGGCCCGACCAGTGGAAGAAATTCTTCCTCCTTAAATACTAATAATAAAATAATAACCAGCAATGCTAATAACAATGCAAACAATATCAATGAAAAAAATGTAAAGAAATGTGAAAAAACAAAGAGAAATACTGCAACTCCATCAACTAAGACTAGAAGAGGAAGAGGAACAATTAGATCAACAACAACAATCGATCATCATGATAATCATCATCATCATCATATTAAAGGTGAAGTCAAAGAGGAGGAGGAAGAAGAAGAAGAAGTCGGAGTAGAACAAAAAATAAATCTAATAGATAATGATAATCATAGTAGTGTGAATGCCTGGTTGGATAGTGAAATGATGGATTCAAACTCCAGATGTTCAAGCGGTGGTGGTGCAAGAAGTCCGGATTCCGATGGAGAAAAGAGGAGAGGACGTCCTCGTTCAGATCTTGTCATGAGTTTAATTATTCAAGGAACTTCAAGTCCTAGCTCTATCAAATGTCATTTTTGTACTCGAGTTTTTCCAAGAGAAAAGTCTTTACAGGCACATCTCCGTACTCACACTGGAGAACGTCCTTATGTTTGTGATTTTCCGGATTGTAGTCGTGCTTTTACTCAAAGTGGACAGTTAAAAACTCATCAGAGATTACATGCGGGGGAAAAACCGTTTGTGTGTTCTCAACCAGGGTAATTATATAGATAAATTATACTTAAATATACTTGAACTCAGTATTTAGCGAAGTTGTAATATAATATGGAGATGGTATTTGGGATTTGAATTTTTAAAATGTTTTATTCTTTTTGTTTTTTTTACAACAGTTGCACTGTCAGATTTACTCATGCGAATCGACATTGTCCATCACATCCGCATGCTACTCTGAAACGTTCCAATGACTTTGTTCTTCGCCCTATTTTAAGTAATGAATCTAATGAGAGTGGAAAAATTCAAGCATGGTTAGAAAGGTAATTATGTACTTCACTTTTTTTATTCCTGATGTGTTTTCTTTTCTGATTTTTTTACCATTTGTGATTTGTGATTCAAAAGTAAAGGGGTAAACAATAGCTAAATTATAAACATAAAAATTATAGATGATTTTTTGCATTATTTATGATTATCATGATTGTTTAATTTCATAGGTATAAGAAAGAGAGAGAAGATGCATGGAAAACTGGTGGAAAACCTCGGCCAAAGAAAAGGAAAATCTCATCTACTAATTCTGAGCAAGAAAATATATCAATACATGATAGTTTTATGTCAGATGACAGCAGTTATTGTCCTCAACAACATGGCCCTTCATCTCCATCAATAATAGTGAATAATAGTTTCCACGAAGAAGACGATTACGATGATAACAATGAAATAATTGCTACCACGAAATCATATACCAGTAGTATTAATAATAGTAATAATACTGCTAGTGGTAATAATACTAGTTCATTATATCAAGCAACTCCAGTCAATATTACCATGAGTAATAGCAGTCACCATTATAGGACACCGTCAAAAATAACAGCAACAATGGAAGTACTGACACCAACACCAGAAGATATTTCAATGAAATATAATTCAACATTTCAAAAAAATCATCTTTACCATGAAGAATCACACTCCAATAATTCCACCATTACTTCTACTTTATCAACATTATCTTCCCCTGTCGTTGTCCCAATGGGTTCGAGTTTAAAATGTAATGTTACTACTACGCCAACAAAACAACATTATTCATCCGTTCAGTCCAGTAGAATACAGCACACGAGGCCAGAGAAACTCAAAAGACGATGGTTGGAAGCTGCTTTGGAACAGTCTACTAATAATAATACTTCTAACAACAATAATTCTATTGCAACTACTCCATCGAATGACAACCCTGAACAACTTCCATATGCAAGTGAATACATGTATCCTAGCTTTAAATATGACGAGAACAACGAATTAAACAATACGACTTATCGAATGAAATATCCAATGATGAATGACTACAATACAAATGTATCTTCTGTAATGGATACTCCCATGACTCCAAATACCAATAATATTTACCCTCCAATACGACAACTACATCATCAACAGCAACAAGGAGAAACAGGAGGAGGAAATAATCAAAATCGTCCATCAGTCCTGGTCATGGCTCCTACAAATGCCATGTACATGAGTCAAGGTAACAATGATAATAATAATTTTGACAATACCAATAATATGATGATGATGTCAGCTAAGAAACCTGACGAGATTGACTCCTCATATTATCATAATAGTACTAATAACATTAGTGGTAGTAATAATAGTAATAGTATTAACTATATAGATTATCGGTTTTATCATGGCAGCCAGCCACCGTATGATATAGACAATCCTATGATACAGTAACTCACCAGACAAATCAAGAAGCAATAAGATATAAAGTGAAACGGGAAAAATGATACAATCATTGCTATTAATTGTAAAATGTTGCTCCTTTCTTGTCTGCTCCCAGAAAGAAATACATACACTGTACTTTTATACAGAGACAAATTTAATGTTATGTTATAAACATTTTATAAATAATTATGATTGTTATGTTATGCATTAAATTATATTTTATATTATATTATAATATTAAGAAGGTCATTAAAATAACAGTGTTATATGATGTAAAGATTCAATGTATAACATTGTCTCTTTAGTCTGGACTAGTACGAAATGAGAGAGATGAATTGGTATGAAGGTATGCTGGCGTAGTGGTTACGCTAGGGACATGTAATCCTTAGTTCTCAGTCAACTCTGAGAGCCTTCAAAATAACTTTTTACTATTTCTTGCTCTCAAATTCATTCGTACAAATTTTCCAGATGAATTTCCTTATGTATATTCCTAGTTAAGTAATACCTTTATTTAATTCCTATTGGGTGCTTCAGCTGCGCGAGTCGATAAATCCTGATCTTATATCGCCAGCAAGTTAAGCTCCTATGACCTATATCCCCGCGAGTAAAAAGTATA
>JAQIVE010007402.1:0-10482 GCA_034698285.1 Sminthurinus bimaculatus
TTATTAGCCGTCTACAGTTCAATTTTAGCCGATATCAAAGCCGGCTGATTTCAGCTCGCTGCAGCTAAAAGCAGCTGATTTCCGATGACTGCCTAAAAATGACTTTATTTTATTTCCAGGTAGATTCCCTAAAATGAAAGGCCGGCAAATGCGCCAATTTTTGGGTTACCAAAACATAAAAAAATTTTGAAAGAAATATTTTAAAATCTGCTCACAGTGTTTCGCTTCCTTAAAAAGTGGCGCTCCCTGTAGATTCGCACATCTGGCGCCGGAAATTTGAGTTGAAAAACGATTTTTGGTACTCTCTCTAAGCCATGCAATCTGTTTTCCACAGGCCAATGGGTTACCATGAAGAACAATTAGATTTTTTTCATTTCCCTGTAAAAAGTCGTAAAAGATTTCATAAGGTAGACTTGCCAACTTGTTGTTCCGGATATCTAGAACCACAGGGTTTTTGTTGCCGGTGAAATTACTCGTCGAGCTGTTTTTAAGTTCGGAAAGAGAAATGTCGTCGATTGAATTGAAGGCAACATCGATGGACAATGCGTTGAGATTGTTTTTTACGAAGAACGTGCTCCATTTCAGACTCATCATTTTGTTCAGGTACAAACCCAGAGTTTTTAATTTTGAAAGACTGTGAAAATGAGCCGTAGAAATCCTGGTGATTTTATTCCCCGTGAGATTCAAATGTTCCAAAAAGACAAGAGAGGAGAGACCGGGCAGAAATTCTGATCCTTCATCAGTTCCCCTTAAGGAATTGTATGAGAGGTCAAGATTTGTGAATTTGGTACTTGTAGAAAATGCTTTGAGGGTTTCACCGAGTCCGTCATCATTAAGCTTCGGGCTGCGTATAATTTTGACACTTTCAACATTAGGGAAGGCAATATTTTTATCTGTGTTGCCCCCTATTATTTTGAGGGCAGAATTATCTAGAATCTCCAATTCTCTGATGGAAAATCCATTAAAAATACCCAAATCCACCTGTTGAAGATTACCAAATTCAAATGTAAACTGTTGGAGCTCTATCAGTTCAAGTGCTTCGGTTCTTCGGTTCCCTTCTTTGATTACTTTTATCTCTAGATTTAATTGCTGCTCTACATAGTCAGAGTCCTTGTAAAGTTCAACTAAACTGCATCGAACCTTCTGGCTCAATTCGTAACAGCCACAAATAGTCAAGTTACTTGAATTTGGACATTTGAGCACAAGTTGTGGCTGCGGTTGAAGATCAGAAGATAGAGTGGGCAAACTGTCAACGGCCCGAGCCAGTTGGCCCGAGCAAGACAAAAGTGTTTTCGTTACAATCAAAATAAATAGTCCCCTGTTCATTTTCACAAGCACTTTTAAGACAATTATTAAGGTGAAATATTTAGAAAATTCCAAACTCAAACTAAAGAGTATACACATGGAAACTTTTATTCGTCATATTTAAAAAATGCTTGTAAGGTTTTAGCTCCTGACTTGATTGTAATTTCTATTTTTTTCCTCTTTTGGTCGATCGTACTTGCGCAGGTTATCGTGGGTTAAAACATAACTGCGTGACGTCAATACTTACGTTTTTCCTTAGGGAAAACTTACGTTTATATCCTTTTATAAATATTTTGAAATACAACGGAATATTTCAAGTGGCATGAAAAGCGTAATGAGGGACAACAGGAAAACAATTTTTTTATTTACTTTTCTAAATGAATGTCAAACCTGAATACCAAAGCGCTACCGATTTTTGGGGTAGTTTTCTTGTTCAATTTTTTTGTCCCCTGCGTCAGTTTTTTCAAAGGACTGTATACTGTATACGTTTTCTATGAGACAGAGGGCCCTTATTTACCTTTTGTTTGCACGCTCGGATACAAGTAAAAATACAATTCTGAAAGCCGACAAGTAAACCATTTTTGCTTTGTTATCCGGATTGACCTGAAATTGACACCACTAGTGTGGCTCGGTCTCCTGACACCAAATATGGACAAACTTGGTGCCACGTTTGCGTTTAAAAAAATTTATATAAGTAAAGAAAATGAATTTTTCCCATAGTAAGTATATAGGGCTATTGAGCCTCACCCAAGTCGGATTTTCAAAAAAAAAATTTCCAACTTCCGCATTAGCGCATCTTAACAAGCGTAAAAAGGCCTTTCAAAACTTTTTAAAATTTTCAAATCGGTTCATAGGTATCGAAGTCATGACATTTTAAAAAATTACGGTTTATGTTTAGTCCCATTTTACTCAATGAAAAGTAAAGACGAATTTTCCTCGTGTTTTTTCAATTTTTAAAAATGCCATAATTTCAAAACCTATAAACCGATTTTAAAATTGTAAAAAGTTTTTGAAAGGCTATCAGTCGAGGCTGAGCCCTTGTGAAGTGTAACAAAGTTGCCACACGCCAGAACACTCGAGGCTGACCTTTGGGGAGGCGTAGTAAAATAATTTTGATGCCGAGTCTATCTTGACATTCTGACCTCGGACGAGGCTAGTAGTTGGATTTTATTGGCGACGAGAAAAAAACGTTTTGGGGGCTGGAGACTATCTTGACATTCTGGCCTCGGATGAGGCTTGGTGTGCAGCAGAGTATTCCGCTGGTCAAAATAAATTGGTCAAAATGGTTGGTCAAAATGGTCAAAATGGTCAACAAATTTAAATTGACCGGGCAAGAGACGCACTCCGATGGGCAGTTAAAGGGAGTAAGAAAAAAAATGGTTCCGGAGGCTGGAGGCTATCTTGACTTTTTAAGTCAAGGCTAACTTGACTATTCAACTTTTTTGGAACGAACTAGTTGATAAAATCAAGACTGTACTGTATGCATACTTGGTTTTATGGTTCCGAGAATAATACAAAGTTCTATATTGACTCTCTTTTCTCCTCCTCCCTGCGCAGCTTTTAGTCAATTCAAATCTTTTCCATTCATTTGGTGCAGTAAAAATGTTGCTCGAAATTTTGTGCCTCAATTCGGAATCCTAAATGTATGTACCTAACTTACGGTGACATTTTATTTTGAAACATCGAATTTTAGGAAACTCGGCTTAAAGTAAGACTACAGAATTTAATGCAGTACAACGTCACAAAAATCAGAAACCTGTTTACAATTTTCGTAGGGGTAATTTTATGTATTTGTAAAATGTTTCGGGCTATTAACGGCCACTAATGAGATACAAATATGTAGCGTGACTAGTTGTACATACATGCATATACTTTGTGTTTATGCTTCAAGACGAAAGGAATAAAAGTCGATATATCTAGAGCCGAATAATCCAGTTTGAATAGTCGAATTTCTTTTGTGCATCTTTTGTTCCAAAGGAAAAGTCGAAAATTAGAAACGTTTTGGCTAAAGACTCAAATCGTTCAATCGGATTCGCATTCAGGGTCTATTGAGTTTTTGTGTCCCATAAAACGATTGAAGCATGAATATTGAACATACGGTAAAAACATTTCGTGTAACGACAGTACCGAGAAGATTTGCCTTGGGAAAATTCTTAAATGGACAACCGGACATTTTCTTCGTGAACGGGAGACGTGAAGCATGAATATGTACGTACTTGAAATATTTTACCTTGACATTCTGACTGTATATTTTGTGACGCCATTCATTTGTTTGCATTAGACACAAAGCATAAAGTTTTCATAAATGAGGATTCAAAACAAAGTAAACTCGATTTTCGCCGCAATAGACAAATACAGATACGTAGACAAAGGATTGGAGAGAGAAGGAGTGAAAGAGTGAGAGAGACAGCAGTCGAATTAATTTGTCATGTGGAAAGGGGATTCAGATTTTTGAATTGGGTCTCAAGGATTCGTTGGTGCGAGCCAACCACTTGGATTTGGCATGTGTTGGAAATCGTCTACTGCCAGCATGATGAGCGAGAGTGAGAGTACCTACATATTACATATGCATGCATTGTACATGTAAATCAGGGCTTACGATTAGCCCAAGTCGATTTGCATTTGACTTGCCAAAAAAACCCGAGTCTCTCATCCCATAAAGCCACAAATTGCTAATATCATCGTAATCAGATGCGCTGATCGAAATTATGTCCGTTTTTAGTGTAAATTATGGGGAACTATTAAATGGCCACATTTTTTCCTGATTGCTTTTCAAACGAGCAAAAGTTGTCCGTTGGATGGATGGATGGATTGAATTTGTAGGAAAGTGGAATCAAGTGCAACAAGTTGGATGACAGATGACAGAGTGTGTGTGTGAGTATAAGTATAAGTGCATTGATGTCAGTATTAGTATTATTGGTAATGAGGGAAAGGGATCGAGTACAGGGAATCGGTAGTTAGTTGAAGGATGGAATATTATGGGAGCTGATTATTATTATGTGTCGTATGCTACATGCTATATGCTATGGCTATGGAGCGTCCTGATTCCCGTTCCGGCATCACATTGCACACACAGCATTGCATCGCATCGGTATTTAGCGGTGATCGTTAGGCATTTGGCAGTGGAATGTTTTTCATTTATCCCGTGAATGCATGTACAATGTGCAATGTACACTAGATGATGCCAGAAATTCAACTCTGTGGAAAAGTTGATATACCCTCAGGCCTTTGTATCGTTTCTTTCTTTGGGTTCAAAAAATTTAGTCAGACAATTTCAAATCCCTACCCATACAAAAATTGTAAGCTCAATTTCGTTCATTTTATTCTGTGGTCTGATTTTAGGTCTCAATTTTGAAAAAATGCGTTGACATAAAAAAATGTCATTATACCCTCAAAAAAAAGTTGCATTGAATCTTATGAAAATTTCGTGAAATTTGGCAAGATTGAAGTTCCATGATAATTGATCAAAGGTGTATCAAAAGTTTGGACCAAACACGTGTCCATTTGTTATAGCAAATTTGGCAAGGTTTTTTAATAAGGGTTAATATTACGGGTTAACAACGAGTTGCAAATTTTTTGGAGGAGACTTCCCGTATCAAAATTTTCCACGGAATTCGGGCAGAATTTAGGCCCAAGAAGCCGAGTTTGAACAAATTTTGTCGAATTCTGCCGCCGAAAAATGGGCCAATTTTTTATTTATAAAATTGAAGTCATTTTTTGCCAGGGGTTGATAAGAGAGTAGAAATGTTTAAATTTTTCTTGCCGAAATTTCAGAAAAAAATGTCATATGAAAGTCAAACCCTTACAAAAACATTTGTTGAAAAAATCTTTTCAAATTTTGACTTGATTTTCGTCCAAAATCTTATCAACTTTGGTGAATTTTTGATGAAACTTTGATAAAACTTCATGAAAATCTCTTCGTCCGAAATTATCAATCTTGTCAAATCTCATCAAATTTTCATGAGAGTTGATGAGACCTTTCTCTAAGGGAAGCCACTATTCACGAAATTTTGACCTTTTTGACCCACTTAAAAATCGGAAAAGGATTTTACCGACTTTCTTCCTTATGTAATATTTCATACGGAAGCTGTTTAGATGGTAATAAAAAATTTACGCCCACCTCTTCAAGCACCCTTACCCCCGTCAAACATGTTTTTGTTTTTGGGCTAATGCCAATCTTCATTCAAACGTTGCGGACCCTTGGCGTGCTGTTTTTTATCCACCGATGTGAATAAAATTTTCAGTAAAATTGCTGCGACCTACAAGGAACGATTTAAGGGCCTGAGGGCTCAAATTTTCTACAGAGTTCGATCTCTGACATTATATAATGTATATAATATTCGTGTGTTTGTGTGTGTGGGTGAGGTTTGGTTCTTAGGGTTGAGAACATCGAGTTGATCATGTCCAAGTTGTACTGGTAGGTATCTTCTTATTGTTGGTGTGGATGATGAGATGTGCGGAGAGTCATTAAGGATGGCGAGATGAGAGAAGTTTTCTTTCAGCTCCATGTCACAATCTTTACATAATGTTCAAATGTAAATGACTGTACACACTGTAAAGTGGCTCAGTACAGATGAGAATCTTGTGTGTGGATGCGTGTACATTGTAACTACATACAGACGAGGACGAGTACAAGTAAAGAGTAGAAAGCATCAGAGAGTCGGGAGATTTGATCAAGGTGTATACATACCACTTCCATATGTGCGATTTCTCCCATGATTGTATGTATGAACTCCTCTATCAGGTCTTCAACTTTGTATGTGTGTGTTTCAACATAATTAGAACGACGGAAACACAAAGTCTTTGCAACTAGAAAACTAGAAATAGTCCCAACAAGCTTTAACAACACTCTCAAAAGTAAGTGGAAGAGTAAACCAAGGTTGAGTCTGTAGAGGTTGATTTTAAGAGTCAATTAAATGCTAGAAGTAGTAAAGTTCATTCTTTGCAAAGGTACTGCTTACAATTATGATATAAATAGAAAATTTTAACTTGCAGTCAGTATTTCGCATTAGTATTCACATTTTTACCAACAACGCAAATATTTCACTCCAAAAAGTAAAATTTTGCAAAAAACGTAAAACTTTTACCGCAAAAAGTAAGCGTTTTAACATAACAGTAAAATTTTGCAAAAAACGTAAAACTTTTACCCCAAAAAGTAAATATTTCAACAAAACAATAAAATGTTCACCAAAAACGTCCAATTTTACCACAAAAATTAAAAGTTCGACCAAGAAAGTAAAATTTTGTCCAAAAAAGTAAATTTTACACAAACAAAAGTAAAATTTTAACCAAAAAAGTAAAATTTTCATCAACAGAAGTAAAATTTTAACCAAAAAAGTAAAATTTTCACCAACAGAAGTAAAATTTTAACCAAAAAAGTAAAATTTTAACCAAAAAAGTAAAATTTTCACCAACAGAAGTAAAAGTTTAACCAAAAAAGTAAAAATTTCACCAACAGAAGTAAAAGTTTAACCAAAAAAGTAAAATTTTTACGAACAGAAGTAAACTATCTACAAAAAAAGTAAAATTTTTACGAACAGAAGTAAACTATCTACAAAAAAATTAAAATTTCAATGTACAATGTAAAAATATGATGAACTTAGGTTCAACTTTTTAGACGTAAAACATCCAAAATTTGGACCATGTCAGAAATTCTTGGTTTCAGTGCTTAATAGAATGCGCTAAAGCGATTTGCTGTCGATTTGCTAAAACGATTACAGTGTGCTAAAATTCATGAATGGAAAAAACGCTGCATGTAGCATGTTTCATCGGTTAGCTTTTAAAGCGGAAGACCTTATTATGCGCAGAGTAAAATCTGCCCGTTTATTTTTAACGGTGAAAAGTAAAGCTATTGAGCTTCTTCTTCTTCTTCTTTTCTCGTGGAATTCTGTGCTAAACACTCTGCTCACATTTATCATTGTCTGGCCTCGTTGGCAGAGTACACAGAATCTAAGTACAAGCATACACCGCACACACACACACACAGAGTTCCTCGTTCTGTTTGTTTGTCGGTCTCTTTCTTCATACATTTCCACCGTCTGCCCCTTCCTTCCGTCCTTTTCTCCGTCTCTCTCTCTCTCTCTCTCTCTCTCTTTCTCTCTTTCATCCTTGCCACGGCACATGGAGAGATGGAGGGGCACAACTAAATATCTACGCATATATAATATATTATCATACATATGCATACATTGGGACTCGTTCCAATTCCCCATTTCGTCTCTCCTGCCTGCTTCACACTACCATTCCTCTCATTTCAACCTTTTTCAATCCGCCTTTTTCTTCTTTTTTCGTCTCCTCGTCATTTTCTCGGACTTTTGACGCATTTTTAATTTACACCAAGGGACAGGGGTCAGTGTAACTGTGTGTGTGTGTGCATTGGTGTATATATGTGAAGCATAATTTTTTTCGTGTATATTTTAAGTTCGTTCCCGCTTTCCCATTTCCAAACAGTTGTGAGAACAAAACGATTTGGAATTTTGGATTTGGCAAGTGACCATTTACACTAAATATTAGGTCCAACATGTGATGGCGGGTGAGACAAATTCAAATTTTATTAAATCAACACACATAAATACATTATTTATTATGTCACTCCGCTCTGGTTCTCTAGTTAAGGTTTCTTGCCATTCATTCCCAATTACATACTCAAGACTATCAAAATATTCCCATTAAATTATTTCTCACAAAATAAAAACCAAGAATCTAAAAAAATGTGGTTCGTATTTTCATGCAAATTTGTGCAAATTGAGCAAAAATTCCGTGATTTAATTGGAATTTCACCCAAAATTAAGTGAAATGTTCGGAATTTTAACAAAATCCCGTTTAATTGATGGAATGCTATGGATGGGTGACAGTCAACAGCCCAATTTTCATTCTTTTGTATGAAAATACAATGTAATGCAATGTGTTGATGTGAAATGCTTCCAATTTATTTTAATTTGTATGAATTCCCTTTAAACAAAGTTTACAAACAATTGGACAAATTTTATGAGATTTTTACCAGATTTGTGAACTTTTTATCAAAATATGATCAGATTTTTGACCAACATCGTGTCAAAATCCTTGAAAAAAATCTGGGCAAAATGTTAATGGAATTTTGACACGATTTGGATAAAAAATCGATTTTAATTAAATATCATGAAAATTTCATCAAAAATTGTCAATCTTGTCAAATCTCATCAAAGTTTCACGAGATTTTTTTCTAAAACAGTAAATAAAGTAAATGAGATTTTTTTCCAGCAAATACGAATGAGGATGACTCGAGCTTCCCGTCCTCGTCCAAAAGTTGGAGACGACCGTCCGGGACGGTCACGCGGATGGCGAACACTGGAGAATTTTACGGCAACGGAACTCTCCCCATATTTACCATTGTTGAGGACGAGGATGACGGTGAAGGGGATGAAGAAGAGGAGGAGGGAGAAGAAGGTGAAGAGGACCAAGAGGATCAAGAGGACCAGGAGGAAGAGCCCTTCTCCGAATCAGAAGAAGAAGTGGACAAGGATGTTGCCCCCAAGCGGGATTTGTGGGCGGAGATGGCGGGCACTTGGGACACCATCAAAAAGGAGCGACGAGAGGAGGGTGTTGAGGCTGTGGAAGAATGGGAGGAGATCCCGATCGGAGGTCGAAGTGGTGCCGCCGATGAAAAAGAGGAGGAGGCTGGAGGAGCCCCGAGAAAAGTGCCCATGTGGCCGTTGGGGGAAGTGCTGGCAGCCTTGTTTCAAATATTCCAGGGAAAGAGGGGGGCAGAGTCCAGAACGGCGTCCCCAACCGCGGAGGCTCTCCCCAAAAGGTCCCTGTTTTGCCTGGGACTTCAAAATCCACTGAGGATCATGTGCATTACAATTTCGGAATGGAAGTAAGTTGGTGGAGGTAAAGACACATAGTCTAGCATAGCGATGTAGTCCGTAGTCCATTAGCGTGTCTCTCACATTTTTCTTTCTTTTTTTAAGTTACTTACAATTTAAATTTTCCGGGGAATCCTTAAATGAACCAAGTTTCTATGTGTCTGTTGTATCAAGTATTTCATTGTCTGCAATTTTTTCCCCAAAAACAAAATTGGTTTATTCAAGGGAAGAAAACAAAAAACAAAGGAAAATCCCCATTAAATATTGAGCAACAGGTGATATGACTATAGGAATGTGTATATATTATGTATATTTAAACACGCGGGTTCTTGGCTCGTCTCTCTGTTTTTTGTTTGTATTTAGGCCCTTTGAATGGTTGATTTTGGTGACAATCATTGCCACATGTTTTTCCTTGGCGATGGCAACTCCATACCCAAATGGTGACTCGAATCCTCTCAATGAAAAATTGGTATGTCATGTGTACACAGAATACAGAATACATAATACCTACTCTTGATCCGTGTAGACAACGTGTGTGTAAATCCCAATGGGATAAATAAATGTATTATGACTCGAGCTTACCGTCTCCCGTCCTCGTTTAAAATGTATTATGAGTTTGTGTGTGTATGTGTGTGTGTGTATTGATTGCAGGAAAGTGTGGAGATCGTCTTCACTGTCATCTTCACTGTCGAATGTTTCATGAAGATAATTGCCTATGGTCTCATAGGACATGAAGGGGCGTATCTACGGCAGGGCATGTAAGTGTATTACATCATCTTTTAGTTACTTCAAAATCATGAAACATCATTTGTCTTTCTTTTCCCTTTATTTCTATTTGACTGTTGCAATGTAGATACCCTGAGAAAAAAAACTTGTCAAAACATCTACTGACATTTTATCACAATTTTGGTCGAAAATCGTACCAGTTTTGATCAACTTTTGATGGGATTTTGACGAATTATGAAAATCTCACCAAAAATTCTGAATCTTGTCAAATCTCGTAAAACTTTAATGAGGTTTGAAAAGATTTTTTTCTAGGGGTACACTCACAAGGGAAGCATTTTAGTTGACCCCTAAACTTTTAAACAAAACCGACCCTGGTTGATAGCCCTAGTCTAGTATGTCAAGGGCTGATCTGTTTTTTGAATTATAATTTGACCTCCTGACCCCAAAAAATCCCAAAGGTGAATTCAGGGCAAACTTTTAACATTTTTTGTCGTTTTATAGCTACTTTTCAAAAGTCTCGCCAAAGTTTGAAATTTTGACCTTTGGGATTTTTTGGGGTCCGGAGGTCAATTTTCAATTCAAAAAACATACCAAACCTTGACCTACA
>JAQIVE010007403.1:0-10482 GCA_034698285.1 Sminthurinus bimaculatus
AGCAAGCGCCATCAGAGTACTCTGATGTCTCAGAATGTCACTGCAGATTTGCTACTGAAGTTGTCTCCCCCCTTAATGATAGCTCTAAACCCTTTATGGGTACTTTGTAACAATATATTATTGTGTTAAGTTGAAAGAGAAGGGAGAATACAAAGTAATTAGCTAGTGGATGAAAAGCCTGAAACCACCTCAAAACTACACATAAGTATATGCATTTTCAGCTTATATGTATAATGTATAGTCTATGTTTACATAAATACATAAATGTTGTTTATCTTCTGCATGATATGTACGTTTATGTTGCGTTTCTAAATAATATATATGTGTACGAGTACCTGGAGGATGTGGGTCGAGGAAATGAAAGGAGAATAATGCAAGTGATAGTATAAAGTTTCACTTGGCAGACTTTGTTATGTCTTCGGAGAAAGTATACAAGTGAAAGCGGGGAAAGGAAACAGAGTTTCATTGCATAAGGTGCCAAACTGAGTATTTTGTACATGAGTACATGTATAATGTATACATGCATTCATACCTATCTCGTTTAAAAGTGAAGGAGAGAAAGACTCGTGCTACTTAATTGTTATGTAAATTGTTATCATCAACTCAAAGTTTTGCAATCTACTTACTTATGTTGTACAAAAATACACCTACGGGTTTAAAATGCGATGTGGTGATATATTATTATGGTACGTGAGGAAGGAATACGGAGAACAAATTTAAATATTCTTTCTCTTTCTTTGAATGCAGTTATTTTATGTATGCATACATACATTCTTATTGGTGATTGGACGGAAGCCAAATTGAAAAACTAGTAGGGGAAAATAGGACGTCATAGAGAAAGGTCTAGTGAGAGAAGTTTAATCTTCTTTCATCCCTTCCCCACGTGCCCATTTTTCTATCATTATTCAAAGTTCAATATACTCTTTTTCCATTATTCTTGTACTGTTTTATATCGCTTTTTAAATGTCCCTTTGTTGTTATTTTTGTTTGAACGGATGTAACTTTTTACCACTATATCGATCTCGTCTTAGGTATCAATATAGAGTGATATGCCTTTTTGCTGAAAGATGTGGAATTTTCTACTCCGTGGGTACTGCTTTTATAATAACTAATTTTAGTTTCTGTACATACTACTAAATGTTATAGAAGACACAAAATAATACCTGTAAACTGTAAATTACAGATTGTAAGAAATAAAATGGCATTAAAATTTGTAATACTTACCGAAGTCGAAGCTTGGATTACAGTGCGTCTTCCAATCAGTGGACCAGAGGTCAAAATTGCCTTTGGAGCCAATTTTGTGTCGATTTTTTGACCCTGGCTTGGTGGGATGCGAACGAGGTCGAGTCCTGCAAAAATAATCATAACAACATTATACATAATACCAAAAATTTTGCTCCGAATCTTTGTTTGACAAAAATTACTATTGTTTTCAATATTCTTCATAATATTTTACTCTAATTTTTACGCAGTAATTTTCGCAAAACTTGAAAATAATGTAAAATAGTGTCTATCAGCTAACTTAAGTTAATATATGCAGAAATTCTAGCGCCTCTGCTGCGACCACAGACAATCGAATAGTTAATAACCCATCGATTGTCCTTTACATCTACGAATAAATTAACATTGACCCTGTGGCGGAAATCACACATTATTGTTCTGCATAAATGCAAGTTGTTTCAATCAAGTCCTCTGGTTCAAGGCTATATAAGTAAATTCTACAAGAATAAAGTAAGGATTGTAAGTAGTAAAACTACTTACTTAATGCAATCTGGAATGTGTCGTGCATACATATTATGCAGCCTATTTAATTGTAAATACATGTTTTATACATTTGCTATTAACTATTAACTACCACAAGAGCATAACTACATATAAATCCAATGGTTACGTTATATTATATTATAGGATGATCTAATGTCATTTCCATTGCTGTATATAAGTGTATGTAAAATTCGGATTAGATTTTTACGACTACTACCACGTGTGCTTTTAATAATATTTTATTCGAAAATATAGTCCTACATCCTGTATTCTCATATTTAATGGTACATTATACATTACGTTTACATCTACGGTATATAGTATATAGCTATAAAATATGGACAAGAAGCTACTTTGTTATGTAATTTCTGCTTTGGGAATCCTGCATTTTACTTTCATATACATTATGTATAACGTTTTATTCCAGCCTAACCATGCATCTAATTCCTAATTTTCTATTTGCATGCCATAACATGCCCCGTTTAAATTCTATTCCTTATTCATTTCCCTTTCTCTTATATCTACCCCAAGATACATGATTATTTTACATACACTTTGAATGGAATGGAATGAACGAATATCAGCCCGCTTTCTAGGTCTTTACAAACTCCACACTATTACATAAGTTATACATTAGTAGTAGTGCATATACTTATAATATATTATAATATTATGTTAAATTCTCGGTCTGAACGTTTTAAACTAAAACCAATGTCAATGGCAGAATTTGCAGATTACAATTTCCCCATTTCGAAGATCTTGATTTGCATTTTCATTGCATATTACACGCATTTGAACAAACGACAACTAGGTATATGTTTGCATTTTGTGTGATGTGCTTCCTATGTTGGCAGTATAAGCAAATGTCTTTCGAGAAACTCTTAAAAGCAATGCTTTAAGGAAAAGTAAGTACATAATACATGAGTGTATGCACATTCTCAACAATTGCAATGCAGTCTGAAAAAATACTGTAATAAATTATAATCTTACATCTTGAAACAAGAACACAAATATTCTATTAAGAAAGTGCAATATAAAATATGAATGTGTATTACATAAATAATATATATATATATCTATATCATATAATCATTACTGAAAACAAAAAAACAGTACTAACCTACCTCCACCCTCATCAACCTTCTTCTTTTTTCTATTATACTCCACCGGGGTCATAAATCGTTTGTTAAACTGGCAATTTGTGCCAACACTTCTTGCTAACATTTTGAGCTATGTATAATAATATAATAGTTATATGAAAAACTACTGGTTTGTTCCAGGACTCTGAATACAAAATTTCAATACTTCCTATGTGTGTATATGTTATACTTTCACTAAAATAATATGCATTTTATATAGTGTAGCTTAATAAATGGTACATAATAAATGGTAAGCACTATAAAAAGTTTTGCAATTCAAAAAATCTCAACTTTCAGTCTTAGATAAATCTTGAATCTATAGATGTAAGTATCAGAGAAGCACTTTAAAGCAACTATATTATTATTATAACTATGTTTTACAAACTATAACAGAACAGGTAATACAAAAAGTAACAAGGTCTTCAATGTCAAGAGTCAAGGGAAACAGACGATTCAACTTGAATAAGAATTTAAATACTATTAAATGTAGAGTCCTGATAAACTTGAACACTCATGGAGAAGCATATCGTTTTATTATGTATTAATACCTACTATAATAATAGTAAGTAAATTATTATTATTGACCTTCTTCCTTTTTATTCCTAGTGATAACTTTTGTACAAAACTGCAAAACTACTCTTCTTCATCATTGCGTGACTTTAGAAAAACTTTAACAATTGCTTCTTGAAAAAAGCGCTACTGCTAATAGGGAACAAGCTAAAAACGATGACAATAATATTCTAAGGATGAAGGAGTAAAAACAGAAAAAAGTGTAAAGCAAACGTGTGCCCTGTAGTATAGTATACTTTACTGGTAATAAAAGTTAAAAAATAATTATTCCATGTACAAATAATTGAGAAAGTTCATTGTTATGTGCGTACAGGTAATGGAAAATAATGTGAGTCGGGAGAAGACAACAGACAACATTGGAATTTGGAATTCGGTTTCGAGTTGCCCGAGAGTTGGAATTAGGAATCATTGGAGTTACTTAATAAATAATTCCAATCTAATCTAATTTTCTACCAATTCAACCATTCAGCCCGGAAAAGGTAAGTGTGCTGGAGCATAGGTTCTTTCCTTATAATATATACAATATCATTATAGAAAAGAACTCAGCTTTTTGAAAATAACATACTTAGTACTTAGAATAACGAACCCTGGACTAAGGCTGACATACTTTTGACATGAGACTCTATTCTGTCCCGTTTCTTGCTCGTCTGAGGATAGTGCATTTAATATGTTAGTACGTGACCTTTAATTTTCTATGTAGAACAGTCTACTTAATACTTAATAATATATATTATTCTTCTCTATTCTTTTCAGCCTGAGACCATGCAATATTACTATGTATGTATATATACTACCGATCTATGTATTATGGCATTATGTAAGTATGACCAAGCAAACATATTAGTGTAAAGTTCATGATATTATCTCTCTCTAGACATTAATTTACTACTAACTGACATGAATGAATAATTCTCGTTTTTAGGTGGCTATAATATACTATAGACTTTCGACTTTTGTATCAAGTATCAAGTAAAATAATACTGTCATTGAGACACCTGGCTTTATTATTTTAACCGTTATGCCTATAAGGTCATCACAATTCGAAATTGATAAAATTTAGCAAAGAATAATATATAATATATTTCTTTTGAAAAATTTAACAGTTTTGTTAGCTTACGAAGTATAATAATATAATATTGTGCTTACCTCTGTGACTCAAGACAGGTGGAAGTTTTGTATGATTATTATTATTATTGGTTTTGGAGGAGACGTTTGTGAGTGAGTTTTTGAGATTGTTATTATTAATATTATTATTATTATTGTGGTTATGATGATGTTGATGGTGATTTTGACTCAGAGCTTGTAAATTATTATTCAAGTTAATATTATGTTGATTATTGAGGAAGGGTTGAATAGTGTCGAGTGGAAGCCTGTTATTATTTCCATTGTTATTATGAGCATTATTGTTATGATGATGATGATGATTATTGTGATGTCCATTGACATTTCCATTGTGACTATTGTGGTGACTGTGAGCTTGGAATGCATGATTTGGATTTGAGTTTTGATTCTGATTCTGATTATTCCTATTATTTGAGAGAGGATTATTGACATTTACGGCATTGTTGAGAGCTGCTTGCTCCTGCTTACTTAAGTGACCAGTGCTCCCTGTCGTCACATTGACGTTGAATGCTGTGACAATTCCTCCATTTGTGGTGTTTATATTGTTGACGTGTTTCTTGTTCACCCGCTTCCATGAGAGTGCATTGAGAAATAGGGAATGTTTCTTGAAGGGCTGCTGGTTGGAATTGGAATTCGAGTGCTGTGTGTGTTGTTGATGCAGATTTAAATGGCTGTGACTCATGTGATGAGGTTGACTGAGGAGTAAGTCTGGACAATTATGAGGACAGTCCTCATGACAGTTCCCATGTAAATTCATATTGGACGTGGAGGTGGACGTTGATGTCGTCCGAGGTGAAAAACTCAGTACTGTTCCCATCTTCTTGGATGTCTCCTTTCTCCCTATCTCGCTCTTTTTTTTACTTCTCTGCAGGGAGAATATAAAATTATTCCTCTTTATACACAAGTTGTTGCCTGGATCTAGATATTAATTCCAACTTCTTCCAACAACTTGTTCACTGTTTCCTTGCTAGCCTACTAATATATATTTTTTCTTCCTCCTCTTGTTCGAGGGTCATAGGTTAACACGCTGCAGTGCTGCAGACGTCAATACACTGGAACAAGGATAGACGAAGATGACATACAATATCATCAAACTGTATTTTATGCAGGTATGTATACTCAACTTTGTCTTGCTTTTCCTTATTCTGTCTTGCAGACAGACTGTCTATAGGAGAGATGTACAATATTTTTTATTGTATCATAATAATGTCATCATATTATTATTATACTTGTGTGTGTATAGTTTTGGTTACAGATAAGAAAAGAAGTGTTGAAGAGGTTTAGAAAACAATTTCAAATTTCAAGCACAGTAGGAAAAAAGAGGTTACACGAGAATGTCACTTGTAATATTATTTGTTATTTGAAAAAGAAAGAGTACGTGCATAATATTATTATACGCATACGTATGTATTATGTATTATATAAATAAAACTGAGTTGAGAGAGAGAGAGACTGATGGATTTTAAAATGTGATAAATTTTATACTCTCAACCCTTGAAACTCGAGACGATTGTTTGATCTCCGATTGCTCTTCCTCATATGTAAGTAGCAAGTACGTATATGTATTAGTGTACACACAAGTTTATTTTTTAGTGTTTTTCTTCCACTCACACGCACTAATATAATACAGTATTGAAGTGTCTCTCTCAAAAAATATTTTTAAAAATAATATGATACGCTTTCAAAACTCAGTAATAATAATTGAGCCACTTTGCAAATGGTTAAGCAGAATGTGTAATGTGTACACTTGTAAATTGTATGAGTGTTCTTGGGTAATTTTCTTCTCTTTCATACGTCTTTTTTTGAATTTCAATATCAGTTATTTACAGTGAAAATTTAAAATGGAAATTTTCTTATCGCCTGGATGCTCCTTTATCAATTGTAGGCTGCTGATGCTGGTTGTGTATTTCTTTTTAGCAAAAATATCCAATGTACTTTAAAAGATACTCATCATGTAAATCCTCCAAACCTTGACTTTGTGTTTGTCAAATATGCAACCTAAGAACATTTTAAACAATAATTAAGGTCATTATCATTTGATTTGATTAATTTATTTTTTTATAATAGGTTTATAATATACAAAGACCAAGTAAGAAATATGAGAAAAATATCTAAAAATTTTACACAATAATTTAAAAAAATAATAAAATAAAATTATGGAATGTAAAAAATTATTATAATACTGACTATTATAATATATTTACCTTGTATCAGTATCCAAAATTTGGCGTTTCAAGGGAATGAAATTTTATTTGATCCGATAAAATTGATTCCACTTGAAAAAACTGAGCACTGAACACACTATAAAACACTAGTTTAATTCCACCCCCTTTTCAAGAACAAACTGCTACTGAAATAATTACAGTGTTTTTTTCCAAGGCAAGTTTTAACACCATGTATAATGTATCTAGGATGACGATATTATAAAGGGGAATGTGTCACAGGTCACAGCGACTGGAAAAGTCGTTTTGTTTTGTTCCTAATGATGAAATGATGAGCAGCCTTTTGTCAATGCTGATGTCACGAGACTTTTATTCACAGGAGAATATTGTAATTAATATCAATAAAAAAATGAACTCTTTAAGCAGCTTTAGAAAGTTTATCTTGTGAAGATTATATCAGAATGAAGAGGAAGAAATAACGTGTCAAAAAATTAAGAGCCAGTCCATCAACAGTAATATGGATGGGCTATCTTCTCTCTCCCTCTCTTCTCTATAAATAGATCTTCCTTACATTTATAATATTTATTATTGATGGTCAACTTGCTTCATAATATTCCCCTTATCACTCTCTCTCCCACTCACTCACTCACACATTCACTTTACTTTCTCAAGTATGGGTACTTACTGTCGATTTTCGGGACAATAAGACCATCACCCAACAGACAATATAATACAGTTATCACTTGTGTATACTGATTGTTAGTTGCTGGTTTGTATTTGAAATCGATCTTTATAATGTATTAGTTGGTTTGGTTGCTGTTGTTGTATATGGTCCGTGGGCAGGTTGTGTAGATTTTTTGATTGTGTGATGGTGGTGATTGAGATTGAGGCTGTGACTACCATATAACTGATCTTGTTGTAAGTAATACTGTACATTTGTGTGTTGTCTTTTGCTAAGTTGAGCTTCTGCAGTGTCGAGTCACCACTCTCTCTCTCCCTTTCTTTCTTTCTTTACAGTACTCTGACTCTCTCACACTCTCTTTCTCTTTCTCGCTTTCTAGCACCATCAAAATGGCGAAGGGCAAAGATGAGAGGGAAAAGGAAAACCGTGGTATTGATCCGATCCTCTACTCTGTGTGTACAATAGTTTCTTCTATATTTTTCCTTTCCTTGCCTTTCCTTTTCCTATATACTAAAAGCAACTTGTTCTACTCTCTCTCTCTCTCTTTCTTTCTTCTATTCCTGCTTTCCTTGTTGTTCTACCTACTCGCTTTATAACATTTTCCTTTTACACATACGCAGCAGCAGTATTACACATACAGCTTTATACTGTATGAAAAAGCCAAGCTGGATCTGGATATTGTACATAAGGAATAGATACAATTCTGTCGTATCGTATGTTATGAGGAATTTCAGATATAGAACTTTATTTTCTCTCTCTCTCCCTCCTCCCTTTACTTTCCTTTATACCCCAGTAAGTCCTCTATCTCCCCTCTTTCTTCACTTACCCACATGCATACACACTACACATATTCTATGGGGTACATATTTCTTTATACAACATGCTATATGGGCTGCATGGCATGGCTGGCTGAATATACTAATGTACATAGGGAAAAGCCCCCAACTCTTGGGGACTTGTGCAGAAGCTTACGAGAAATATGTATATAGCGTATGCTGAGACCGAGAAGCAGAACGAAGGAGTGAGAGAAAGAGAGAGAGAGAGAGAGAGAGCGAATGAGGGTACAGTACACACATACACAGGAATATTATATTATGATACATATTATCAGGGTGAAAAATATACCACCAACCATTTCAGTGAAAGTCTCTCTCTCCCATGCTAGTACATTGGACATACATATACTCATTCAACTTCTCTGTGTGGTATGTATCTACCTACCTACATAAAATTGCTCAGAGAGGGAAAACCTGCTAGAAATAGATCCTACATTCAGATATAATAGTTTCCTGGTGAAAGAAGAAGAAGAAGGAGTATGCCTGGATAAAAACACACAGGCTGAGGAGTGAGTGAGGAAAGCGCATTATGTATATGCAAATACACATACATATGACAAGAAATGGAATACGAATTTATATCATAAATGTCTATATGTATATTTATGTGTTGGGATATTTAGAAGCTAGCTGAGGATTCATATTGATTTTCCACATATTACTATATAGAGTTGTTTCTTTCTTCTCATATACCACATATTAGTCACCATATAGATCGTGCAGAATCTCAAAACGTATACGTATGTATGTGCTTATTCAGAAGCGTGTATGTACTATTGAAGATACATAATGAATTATGTTGCACTGAATTTAACATTTACATAAAAGACACTGAATATACATACAAGGGTACACATAGGTGCTTAGATTTTACATGCAGCGGACTTTATTATATATAATATTAAATTTGGATCTTTTATACCTTGTGTCTTAAACCTTTTATATTCTCTATAGTGCCCTTTAGACTTTTATGTACACGTACTACCATACATGTAGTATTCCCTGTGATATGTATCCTGTTTTTTACTACTAATATTATTATGTATCATGATGGTGATCATCATCATGATAGTCATTACATTGTCCAGACTCTAAATCTAACTTGAGCTTGGTCGTTTTCTGGTTTTTTCATCCCTTCTTTCATTCTTATTCTTGCCCCTTCTTTCTCTTCTTGTTTTCATGGCACAATAGCTTTGGATTTCTACCTTGTATAAAGGAATAGAGAATAAAGTATACTATAGACATGCGGACTTGCTCCAATTTCCTCCAACCAAATCTTCTTTCTCTGCTCGCGCTCCGTTGTATCTTTCTGGTGATGGAAGATAGGATAGAAGATGCGATTGTATAAAAATACTGTAGGTGCACTTTCTCTGATACATACATACTACATACATGTCTGCGAATTCATGTAGGCATAACCTGCTCGTTCGAAGTCTAACAAGTAAGACATTGCCATTAGAGGCAAGTGCCAGAAAAAGGAAGCAAGTAGTACATAATGCATACATACACACATACATACATACAGGCTAATATGCCAAATGCTGCGACACGGGATAAGAATGAGATGGGAAAGAATGACATATCTATAACTATTTCATATAGACCATTGATAGTGTGTTTTGATACATTTACTGTTACAAATGGAAGATAATACGTAATACACTCATATGTACACACCGCTAAAATAGAGAAAGCACTTTTTGCTTCTTTTTCTTCTTCCTTTTCTGCTTTGGTTTGGTTCGGTTTAGGAGAAAAAGTAGGAGTAGAAGGAGGAAATTCCGCTCATCTTCCAACTCCAACTTCCAGCAACCCGACTTCTCTTGTATGTACATTATACTTATACACATGTCGTACCAGAAGCAGAACACAAGTATTCAAGTATCACATCATATCTCATATGTACGTAGACATATGAGCATGATATTATGATACGATATGATATGGACTTGAAAGTGGAATGGTTTGGTTTGGAATTTGGAATGGAGCTTAATTTTGGTTTCGGTGCGCATCGGGTACCTAGTAGTTTAACTATACATACGTATAAAAAGACTCCACTTCTCAGTTTTGATTCTCTATCTTGTACATTTCTTTGTTTTCAAACTATTTGTTTTACATCTTGTGTACATAACACATATGTGAGTTGTGTTAACGAAGAGCGATTGCCGACTTTGACGTCAAGGATCTCGTCAGCGGAATAGAAAACGCAT
>JAQIVE010007404.1:0-10481 GCA_034698285.1 Sminthurinus bimaculatus
AGGAGATTTCGGCGGCCATAAAGAGATAGAATGCATATAAAATACATAATATATACAATATACATAGGTTCACCGATAAGTGATGAAACATTATAGTCATTTTCCACCCCATATCTAATAATGCCTACTTTAACCATGTTAACTAGCTACATATAAGTATGTAGATATTTGATATTTTTTGCTATGGCATATTTTGCATACATTACCTTCTCAACTCCCAAATCGTATACACCTTCAACTTTGATGTGTTTTGTATGTATAATGTATATTATGGTATTAGCGTCCATAATGCACATCTATACATATTATCTATATTATGCTCAGTAAATTGTATGCATATCACACACCTTTTAATATTCATGCAAATATTATACTACAATGTGCACAAAGGATGCGGACGTGCTGTAGGCTCTCTGTAGCGTATGCAGAAAATAAAAATTATTATAAACTAAACTGAACCAAACAACCAGCGGCAGTTTTTAGTGTCTACCCAATTCAATTGAATTAGCCTGGAGAACACTCACAACTCCGCAGCAAAGTAAAGTAAAGCACCGCACTGCATGACAAAGCCAAGGAAAGCAAAGCAAAGGAGAGAAGATAGACGAAAGAAACGATACATTGAAAGAAACATAGCTATACTTATTTTATTATACCAAGAAATCTAATTACTATTTTAATAGCTCTACGAGTTCAACAAAACACCCAACTAAACGAAGGGAGAAGGAGAGCGAGAACCAGAACGTTTTTGCTTGTGAAGAGCATCAGGGGCAGCCTTATATATGTACAATGTACATATGTATGTATTTATGTATGCTATACACAGGCAAAGGTAAAGGCAAATACTACCCGGAGACTTTGAGGAAATAGGAAATGTACAAGGAGGGAAATGAGTTTTGTTTGCAAACAGGCTTGAGTGGAGCCCGCTGCATATGTACATGTACATTGTACATGCACCTACCGTATATTGTACAATAGAGGTTCTGGTCCGCGCGTAAGTATAAGAGAGGTGATAATTCTATACTTTTTCTGTCTAAATATTAGCTTCTTGTCCAAGGCTGACTCTTTAATACAGAAAACACGGTATACCACCTTCTTGTCTTCCGTTTGTCTGTCTATGTACATTGTATATCTACCGGCCCCTAGGTTTGTACCCGCTGCTCATTTTAGACGGTGGTTTGGGTCCTTGGTTCGTTCTTTCTTCATGTTCTTTGTCTTGGTCTCCATCCTTCCTCCTCCACCACAACCACCTAACTATGTACATACAGTTATTTCTTGGTCTTGAGGGTTCCACGAGCCACGTTTGTACAATATTTGAATACATGTATGAATATTACGGAATTGAGAATATCCTTAGGCTTTGTACCTTTATGAATCAATGCAAATGCAAAATACAATTCAAAACACGGTTATACATAGTTATTTGTCCTTTTCATTGTTTCCTACTAGAGAAAGCACAGTATACACATAAGGAAAATATAGAAAAGAACAGTACAATACAAAATACAATACAACAAATACATTTTAGTCAAACTCTCTGAATGCAACGAGAGAGAGGACTAACTATGTACATATACCAGGTTTATAAGTGTGTTGGACTGTTGGACGATCCGATCACGTACTCTACGCTTGCATAGTTCTAATTCATGTCGAATAATCTCGAACATTATGTATTTTGAATGCATAGAAACTCGACAGTTTGAGCCCCGATAACTATCTAACTTTCTGCACAAACAGTTTCCGTGCATTTGTATATATGCATGTAAATGGGAAATGGGCATAATGTATAGATACAGAATATGCATTTCTATAACCTGAAGAACTGGTAACTACATATTTTAGTGTATAATATATACACTACAGATATACACAGCTGGACATCCTACTCAAAATCGGATCGAAACTAACTATTTTGCGGGGAGACTGAAAATGGGGAAATGATATTACTGTATTATTGTAGATACATTGTATTGTACTTTGCATTTCATTTTACTTCATAAACGTACATATATTACACAATATAAAGTTTAGCGTGGTATAATATTGTTAATAGAAAATAAAATGACGGCAATACCAGGCCATACCAACCAAGCCAAGAGCAATCGTAATATATCTTTTAGTTATACATGTTTCTAGTGTTTAAGACACATTATTGTGTATTAGGTAGTCGCAAGCGAAGAGGAGAAAGAAAGAGGGAGAGCCCGCGGAGAATATTTTATTAGGTGTTACTAATGCAGAGAGTTGTAACAATATGCATCATAACAAAATATTAGGCATCGTTAGTGCTACACATTGAAAGCAATTGTACATTGTACATGCATGTATACATAATATATACGAAAGAAAATAGGAGGAGGGACGAAAATGAAACAAGTTTTCCTTTCTCCTGCCTAGCTGTCCACAGTCCTATACACACAGTCCTTGTTGTTTTGTTTTGTTGTGGCCGTTGGAGAAAGCGAAAGGTGAAAAGAGAAAGTTGTCTATGCTAAATGGTAAGTGGACGTTTAACAAGGGAGGTAGGTATCGGAGAAAAAGAGGAAGAGTATCGAATATTTCATAAGCAGCTCTCTGAACATGAGTGCTCCGTATTACTCAGTTTTGTGTCTCTGTTTGTGTGTGTCTGTATACTGTATACAGTGCACCCAATGTGGATATTACTAAAGAATGAAGAGAATAAAGGGCTTTTCAAGCTTTATTCGATGGGAATCGAAGTATACACACACACACATACACACGGTTACTCACACGTGTAAAACTCTTTATCAGTCCCATGCATGAATGAGTACTTTACTTTTCACTTTTTTAAAGTTATAATATTCAACACGAACATCACGAATTCAAAAAGGAGCTCGAAAAAGAAACCATTTCCAGAGAACTCTTTCACATCAAACAGCATATTGTGTACATATTATGAAAACTTATTGTTAACTGAAGTATCAAACCTTCATATACATATTATAGGTACAGGTGTCTATATATACTCTACGTAGAAAGTTAACAAGACAAAGAGTCACACACAATACATATAAACCTGGAAATGATGCAGTGGTAAGGGCCCTTTACCCTAGGGCCTGCATGGATCGCTAACTACTAACTATATATTCCTCGTTTAACAAAAACATTAATTTCTATCCCATTTCAAAAGCAATATTATTATTTAATAATTGAAGGTTTCGTGTTATAAAAACCTCGACGTAGTATATACATAGAATGTAATGTTTGCTTAAAAACTTTTAACGGACTATATTATTTTGGCAAGGTTTTATATTTTATGACATCATTTTATAAACTCTTCAATTGTTTACGAATGCCGTACTTTTACAACTTTTCAAAATCTAATTAACTATGAAAAAGGATAAAAAAAGAGGGAAACTCTCCAAACTTGGAATGAGACTTTTATATATTACTTACCATAAATTCCCTAGTTTACAGAATATTAAATGGACTTTTAACATTTACATTTTTCTCTTTTGGACAGCAAAGTGGACAGTAGTTTTAAGTACGGACCAAAATATTAATAAAGTATAGCATACTTCATGCATAGGTCCATGTAACATGTATAAAACAATTACATTATCAATTATGTAATACTATTTACGACTGCTCCATCTCTATCATGCATATAACAGCAGCGAATACATAAATATAAATATACATGCATATAATATACAGTATTATTATAATACAACATAAAATAAAGATTCTTCGTGCATAAAAAAGGGGGTATTAGGCAAAAGAGAAAGCAAAGACTTTTCACTGGAGGGACTTTTCTCCAGAGATTGTTCTAGTTGATGTTGGGCATAAAAATCGATTAGCTCTCTTGTGCCTTCTTTCTTCATATTAAGTATAATATGTAGTCGCCGTCGTCTTTGCTTTTCCTCTTAATTCTCTTTTTTTGAATAGGCTGTATGCATGTATGCATGTACCTTAAGTACATAAACATACATATGTACATGTATTTACTTAGGTATGCACGCGAGATGTGAGCATCTACGTTATACTACAGCAATATGTATGTATACATTATTTTATACCATGTTTTTGTTGATGTTGCTGGGAGTTTCTCAAGTTGCAGCACAAAGCGCTCAACAGCATCATTAAATTTTTTATGTTTTTTATTTACTGTGCTCTTGTCCTTTTCTTTTCCTGCCCTGCCTTTTGCTACATCTCAAAATTTCATAATACTCACAATATACCTACTTTACTATCCAGATACGCTTCAAATTATAAAAAGTCGTCAACTTTTGGTGTATAGTGTGTGTACAGAATGTGCAAATGTAGAGTATACATTATACATACATACAGCCAGCAAATTGTAAAGTGCAACTCTGCTCAAATAACTAACTAACTATGTACTTTAGGTTTCAGACTCTCCGATTTCAGCCGTATATTGTTTCTTTTACAACTAGATATTGTATCTTGCATCTTGCATCATTCCTCTTCATTAAAGAGAGAGTCGAGAAAGTCTCGCAATGAAAATGTGTGTGTTCTAGGGCCGTGTGTCAAGTTCCCGCACGATCTATTCATTGCATAATAATAGCTATGTATACGATTAGTATGCTCCAAATGTCTAACGTCCACATTAGAAATTAGAAATATGTGTAGACGAGAGAAGAGTCTATTTATAAACAGATTTTGAACAAATGCAAGGGAAATTAAACTCCTGACTTGTATAATCGTTGAGAGCAGCCTTTTAACGGTTAACGGTTAATGGTTGACGATAAAGGCACACATAATGAAACACAGCACTATATGTATAATATTGAGGTAAAGTGTAACTACATAATGTGTAATATGTATCACAGCATAGAATGCAACAAGAAACTGATGGACTGTGCCCTGAACATTGAAAATAAGAATATTACGATGGACAATTAACATTTATCTTTCATCTTTATGATGGAAGATGGAACTGTATGTATAAAAGTGTAGCATATTATGTAATTATATTATAATCCTTCTTTTTATGGTTTGACTTTTGACAGGAAAACAGCGAAATGGGGAAAAAGACATAGTTTCAGCAGCAATAATGGCCAAAGTTCTCCAGGTGAGAATCAAAACACTAATAAACCAAGATTTTTATGTTGCACTTCATATCCTCTTAAAAATCAATTACTATACACAAACTTTTAACCTTAAAATGTTTGTTCTCGTACATGTGTATTGACAACAGGAGCGTGAGAACGAGCGGAAGGAGAATCAAAAGAATCGGTGTCAATGCTCCACCCGCATCGTCCTTCCGACCCATGACACAACGACCCAAACTCTTCCAAGCTGTACAATTTCCTACTCGGATTTCCCCTATTTGCACGAGGAGTCTTCGTCGTCCACCCTCACAAGTGGAAGCGCATCCACGTCCATTAATAATAATAATAATAATACAAATAGTAATAGCAGTACGATAAAAAATAGTAATAATAATAATAGTAATAACGGTAGCAGCAATACAACCTCGACAGCTCATCATCATCACGGACTCCACTCGATCGTCATGAGTGACATTGGATCAGGGAAGCGAAATTCAGACAACTATGAAGACTTTGGAAATCTGTATGGTGGAAATAGTAGTAGCAATAGTAGCGGTAGTGGTGGGAACAACAACAACAATAACAACGGCTCTCGGTATGGACACAGTCAGGGACTTTTGAGTCGTGAGACATCTTTTATTCATCGTCAGTCCTCTTCAAGCTCATTATCCTCTCCGGCGTCAAGCGCCAGCACACCCTCGACCTCAGCTCACCACCATCAACATTTCCATCATCATCAGCCTCATCATCCGATGAATAATAATAACTTAGTGGAGGATATGCTGATTTCCAACCCCTCCTCATCCACTCTCCAGAATATGAATGCTCACTGTAACAGTAATAATAATAATAATAATAGTGGAGGCTCAGCCTCAAATCCGAATTCAAACTCAAATTCAAATTCAGGCTTCAACCCCAACTCTACCTCCTCCCTACATATGAATGGAAGTGGGAGCGGAAATTCAGTGGTTTCTAACAGCAAGAGCAACAACAACAACAAGAACGGCATTATCAACAACAGTAATAATAAAATGTCCTCCTCCTCTTCTTCCGCCTCCCTCATCAGCTCATCCATCACGGGATTGACGGGGATCGGGGGGAGTGCCAATAGTAGTGTTAGTGGTTTTGGACGGAAAATCGGACCGGGTCATTGCATCCGGTTGATCGATGATCGTGACCGAGATACTAGAGATATTAGGGATAGGGATAGGGATAGAGATAGAGACAGTAGTGGGGGAAGTGGTGGAGACTGTGACAGTGGGACAATTAGTAGTACAATTTGGACGGTGGTTCAGCATCCTCCCAGAAGTCACAGTCAGACTCAAAGCCATCACCATAATGGCAGCCATGGTCATCATCATAAGCATCAACTCCTTCGTAATGACTCACTTTCTTCTTTGCTCATGTCCACCGGAAATACTCCCTCGCCTTCTTCTACTTCTTCTTCTTCTAATTCTAATTCTACTACTCCGGCTACTCATACAATGGCATTGACGACTACTAGTCATGCTACTACTACTACTACTGCTACTTCTACTACTTCAACTAATAATAATAATAATAATATTATTAATAATACTTCTCCATCTTCTTCTTCCAACCTTCCTTCTCGTAACAATATGACCTTGTCATACTCATCGAATACCTCGAATAGTTCTTCCGCACAAACGTCCCCGGGAATGGGTTTAAACACCAGCACAAATTCAGCCAATATTATTATGAATGGAACTATGGCGAATAGTAATAATAACTGCAGTAGTATAATAAACAATAATAATCATAATGCAAATACTGTGGATCACCTCCTGGATTCAGAAGACTCGTCGTCACCCCTCATTAGCTGTGGTATCTCACAAATACATCCGCAGTCATCATCATCATCGTCCACCATCACCCCATCTCAAGCACAATCCCAATTGTTACCCCTCCAACAGCTTCACCAGCAGAATCCCAACAACTCGAATTTGAATTCAAACTGCAGTTCTAGTTCTAGCTCCAGTTCCAATTCCAACTCCAATTACCCTCATCACCATAATCCTCATCATAATAATCAGCAGACAATGGGTCATTTGAGTAATTATCATGGCATTTCTCTTCCTGGCAATCCCAGCTCATCATCACCATCAAACTCGTCCGCCTCTTCCTCCTTCCCCTATTTGGCATCTCAACCACCTCCCGCCACCCAACAGAATCAGAACCATCATCCTCATCAATATTATCGAGCACAAAAAAGAACGTTCTGGACGCGATCCTCTTCAACGACAAGCACCGAAACCGAGATTTGAAGAAGATTTCCACGTCCCCATTTCATCCTATAAAATACACTGAATATTACTGATAGCGCATATACACATATTATAGTATAGATTAGAGCAAAATAAAAGCCTCACTCACCCTTATGCATGTACATAATGGTATGCAAGCAAATAGTCGTGGTCATAAATTATACCGAAGATGTATACATGTAGATAACTGACATTGTTGCCATAAGCATCGAACAGCCATATCTAGCCATAAGTATGTATAGAACAATATTTTCGTTTTCCGTAATTAACAACGAGTTGGCAGCGCTAGTGGATGCATCGTCAGTGCAAGGCAGTCTTTGAATTCTAGGACGTCATCTCTTTTGAACAATTCAAAGGATTTCCTAAGATAAATACATATGTATGGCTTTTTTAAATATTGGGCTAACGATTGGCGATTATCTGTATGCATGTAAGTAGAGCACAAACTTCTTAATCTATACACTTGGGCACACGCAAAAAAAGAGAAAACAAAGGAAAGTACGAGTTGGCAGCCTCATTGGCCAAACGATAACTACATAATCGCACTTTCACAGCCCAAAGTTCCAAATATCTAGATTAGGAGTTAATGTCCCAAACGTTTCATTTTGTGAGGGTGAGCGCAAGGGAAAGTTGCCAGATAACGAATTTCCCTTATTATTACTCTGCCGATATCATAATATTATAGGCATGCAATAATAATATGGGCTGTATAGATACATATATTATGTACATAAAAATTCTAACACTGGAACTGTTTGCACCAAAACTGAAAAGTTTGTGCATAAAACAACAATTGAAGTGCTTAATTTCCAGCAAATTCCACTGACGACATCATGACTTGCCAAAGAAAATGAGGGGAATTTCCTTAAAATCAATATTAAACGAGCCTTCCTTTGTGTCTATAGGAGAAAACTTAGCATTTTTCTTTTTGTTTGACCACATTTTTACCCTAAAATCTTTTGCACGCTTTTAAGCATTCGACAAAGGCATTGTATTTCGTCGAAATTCATCATCCTCGATATTTTAGCAACGTTTTTTTTGCCAAATGATACGATTGCCGAACCCTTCCTTGCTCATTCATTTTATGGTTTGAAAAAGAGTCTTTTTGGAATAATCCCGTAAATTGATTATACAAATAGACGTTTTAGCTTTGGACTTGAGAAAGCACCTAAGACCTAAGACTAGAGTAAGTATAGATATGTTAGGTGAAAAAAAATAATCTTTTACTTTTTGTGGAGAAAGGGAGGAAAACACAGGTGAAAGTTACTTCCGATATTATTACTTACATAAATATGCTTAAGATTTAAGATGGTGTGCCAGAAGGTGCGCATTTAGTCAGATTGTATTAAAAATAAAGCCTTATAACTACTTATAGTCATAACTTACTTGATAAAGTTGTTTGAAAGTGTGTAACTCTCCATTTGAGCAAATCAAGTATCTAGTCTACATTAGCATGGTATAATCATAGTGAATAGGGAATGTATAACATACCAAGATAATATTGTTCTAACGATATAAGTTATGAAAATTACTAGCTCAAGCTAAATTACAAACATCGTTGTGTGTATGTATGGGTATAATAACCACATATTTAATACAAAATACCTACATAATAACATAGGTAACCTTCAAAAAAGTTGTGACGCGAATTACACAGTTAATAAAATATTGTACTTTGAAATCCTCTGCATAATGCATTAATAATCAGTAAAAATGGTAAAAACATGTCAAGACAATGTTGTGAGTAATCTGTAATAATCATGAAAATAGATAGATCTATATTAGTAAACTATAACACTTGATAAAAAGGAAAAATGTAAATATTATATAGATGATAGAAGTAAATACATGAATGTAGTTTTACTATACATACCCCATCAAAAAAGTTTCAACAGAGTTCTCTTAAAACTGATTCCATTATAGTTTCTGCCCAAAACTATTCTTGTTCAAAATGTTATTATTGTACATCCAAAATTTTAATACAAGTCTGAACATTATGCATCAATTCAGGGGTATTTGGCGATTTCTTGACAGGAAGTTTTCAGAGAATTCTGGTTTTACTTTAGCATGTACGGGTAAATATAGTTATGACTATACAATGAAAAGGTTATTTTGTGCATGGAAATGAAAATGTATTCAAGAGATGAGATATATACTATTATAAATATCTATGTAATAACTCTCGCACGTTTATTTTTTGGTGAATGCATAGTGTGTAACGTTATTGTTGATGTATGTACTATATATACATAGAGTATTGGGTAATGTGACGATAAAAAGGTCATACACATTTTACGAATCGTACGTACCGTACATAAAGACATTTTTCTAGAATTTTTCTATAGTCAGACTTAGAAAGAGTTACAAAATACACAACATTGCCTGTTTCAGGTACACATAACATTATGATTACTCGATCCTCAAGTGATATAAATATTTAATATCACTTGGAGAGGACAGATATAAAAACTTAAAGTCTAAAATAACTAAACTTTACTTTTACTTTAAACAAAACACAGGAGCATAATATGTATATATTATGTGCTTTGCCCGATGAACGTTGTGCGGTTTAGTTACACACTTGTAAATTTCTGCGTTATTTACATCATAAGGTACACTACAGAAAATTGCAAACATCTATGCGTAAACTATGCACGAAAAATGAAAATGTACCAAGTACACAAGCATATATGTAAGATACATTGCCCGTCGTGTTAAGCACTAACAGTAAGCTACAAAAAATACCGTGTGGTTGAATAAATAGTTATACATAGTCTTATTTATTTATCGTGAGATATTCGACGATTTTTCGAATAACCACATAATATTATAATAGAAAATATAAATAATACAAATGAAACAATGACAATGCAGCAGTGGACATAATCATGATCAGTTTCATCAGCAAACTATGTGCATATATACGATAACGTGTGAACGAAATTAATTAGTTTTTTGAATGAAATGAAGAAATTTATAAAACCATAATATTATTTATTGTGAAATGATTATTATGCTGTATGAGTAAAAGTATGTAAAAAAAAAAAACTCACTTGGTATTAATACGCCGGAGAATTGTCAAAAGTCGTAAGAAAATACTGCTATATGCTATGGATTTGTAAAGTATGCATATCCTACAGCTTAATTAAACGCCTATCTTTTGAAATAACCT
>JAQIVE010007405.1:0-10481 GCA_034698285.1 Sminthurinus bimaculatus
ATATATCATCTATATAATATATATTCAGAATTCCGAAGAAAAAGACAAACAAAATGGAGGAATATAAAAAAAATACTTTGATTGATTTGATTGGGAAGTTGTATTTTTTAATATTTTATTGGAAAGCAAAGAGGAAAAAGTCTATAATATTATAGTATCATAATAAAACAAATTCAAATACAAATTGGCTTGTTTAAACTGCACTAAACCCTCTATAAAACCTGGATCTTATTTGATGTTGTGCTCCTCTGAACAAGTTCTCTCTTTTTTATGACTCTCTCTCTGTACGCTGCTAATCTCTAGATGCATCTATCTATCCTCTCGATCACTCTACGGAGGTAAGTATATACTCTTTCCACAAACGCTTCCCATTTTGAATAGTTGCTTTAAGCAGCCCCGGTCCAACCCTTACCCCCCACCCTACCCTAACCTATACCCTACTTTTTTTATTGTGAGAATTCTCAAGTTTAATCATTTCCATTATGTAAACTAGTCTTATATGTAGAAATCCCTGTTTTTGTGTTTGTTCGTGTTTTTCAGTTTTCTTAGAAAATATTGACTGTTAATTAATTACGTGGGACTTTGTAAAGAAAGCGTAACTTTGAATTCAGAAACTCGGCGTAGAAACTAATTTGTCTGATTGTCCGTCGAAAATTACGCAGATGTTGTGCTGTTGTCAAAAACAATGACTTATAATACTTAATGGTGAAAAAAGACCATTTTTTGCCCAGAAAAAATCATGTCGATTTTCCGAGCTTAAAGTTACGTTTTCTTCCCAAGCCCCACATCACGTCCCCCATATTCATATTTTAGGTGTTTGCATGCTTAGAAATACAACAAAAGGGTTAGACAACTTTTTTCTACAGTTACAACAAAAGATAATGACTAAGGACCAAAGAAAACTTAATCGAATCAATCTCTCTCTCTCTCTCTCATCATTTTCCTTATGTACAATATTTCACATTGTTTTTCTTTTGGAATTCTCTCAAAAAAATTGTGTCTTTGTCTTGTTTTTGATTCAGTTACATTATTACGTGTGTGTTTGTTGAGTGTGTGTCTTTGTGAGTGTGCGTCAGTGACTTGTGTTTTTCTTTCAGTTTGTTTGTCCCTTTATTGTGAAAGACTCCATAGAATATAAATACATATTATAGTAAGTATAAATACCGACGCATTATGAATGTATATTAAACCTTGTGACTTATCGTTAGAACTGTTTGAAATTACAGAAAGGTTCTGCACTACTGGAATCTGACTTTCGACCTTTTGAATTTGAGAAAAAAGAAAGAACTTTTGCATCTACTCTCTGTTTTTTCATTAAAAGACACTTGAAAGTTTACTTTCTCCATGCTAATAGATGGTGAAAGTAAGCTTTCACGTGCCATTTAATGAAAAACATAGAGTACACGTATGTATGCCGAAAATTCCTGCAACATAAAATTCGTTGGTACAATTTTTCTCAAATATCAAAAGTCTACAAGGTCAAACTTGTGGTTGCAGAACTTTTCTTCTGTTTTTTTTTGAAACTTTACAATGTGAGATTTCTTCTTTTTCACGATTTAAATTCAGCTTTTGTTTTCGCATAGCTTTCATTGTTTAATCGTACCCCAAAAACTCCTTTCTCTGTATCTTTATATCTATCTCTCATTCTTTCTTCCGACCCTAGACACACTACAAAAACAGTTTTTTTGTGTGTTTCACAAATTTCAAAAGAAAAAAGACGTTGAATGTATACAAATTATACATGCATACAGTTATTTTTTAAATTGAAACTAAACTATTTTATTTTATTACTATTATTTATGAGAAAAGCCAAAAAGGTTAACCAGCTCCTTCATATTGGGGTCGTGGCTCACTTGTAGTGTACATAAATAAATATCAATATAAAGAGTAAAGAGTAACTAGTACGATAACTTACGGGAATGTACGATATAATTTAAAATGAACTCGTATTATATCTAGCTTAGTGTGTTTGCACATGTCTCACTCACATTTTGTTTTACATAATTATTATGCATATTGAACGCCGTTTGTTATTTGTTGAAAGGAATACATTAGAATTTATATATATATATATGCTAATAATTTAAGGACATGCAAATTAACCGTCGCATGATGGAAGATGGAAGACTATAGTAAACGCATGTTCAATTATACGTACACGTAATTTATATATTATATATTTTATCATTTCTTGAATGTAAGATTATTGTTTCCGTCTTTGACTGTGAACATGTCCAATATGGAGAAAGGACTTTCTCCACAATCTATGAGAGATCTTTTAATATTAGTAATACACAGTTTGTGTTTCTTTTCTTTTCCTTTTTTGAACTTTTGGTTTTTTTAAAAGCACTAATAACTATACAGTTTATAGTTTATAAGTGGTAAACGACATAGGAAGTGGGGAAAAAGATATAAATTAATATTATTTCATGAAACAAGTTTCCAAAAAAACAGAGCGTAGCAGCTACCCAGCATAGTTATAGTATATTATAGAAATAAAAAAATACTATGAGTCACATACATAGATAGAATAGAATAGATTATAATCATAATAATATTATAGTAATACCATATCAAATGAAATAAAAACAAATTAATCAAATTTTATAATACCATCATGTTGTACAATATTGGCTACGTGTATTAATTTAAAAATGATAATTACAAACTGGTAAATTGTTGCAGTTGAGGAACCAGCATTACGGAGACAGTCGGAGAGGTGGTAGAGGAGGAGGTCGTCGTCCAGGAATGCCCGTGAATCAACAGCAACAGCATCAGCAACAACAAATGAATCAGTTACCTCCACATCATCTACAAACACCAGGAGGGGTCTCTGGAAATGGGACAGACAGTGGAGTAGGATTAAGTGGCAGTATCAAAAGGAACGCCCCAACTCATCGTGGTGTACCACAGGTGTTACCTGAATTCAGTCCAACAACTGATCCCCTTCAGCCTCAACCTTCTGAGCCTTCGGGTTTGGGATCATCATTGCCTAACCCATTGGGTCTGTTCAACAAAGGAAATGCATCAGCGACAAATAATCCAGCAACTACAGGAACAAGTGCCAATATGAATCCACTGGCAGGGAAATTGCCGGGCGTTTTCTCTGGTGAAACACCGAATTTTATGCAGAAATTTTCCGAGTTTACAAATAGAGAAAATACGGGTGACTCTATCTTGTCTAAAGGGAAAGAGCTGATTTTCAAAAAATTTGGACTTTAACTTTGGTTCCTTGTTTTTGTTATTTTATATTGAGTTTTGAACTTATTATATACATACATATTATTATGATTAAACTATAATATAATATACATACTATATTATATACAGTAATAAAAGGTCATTTTTTGGACTCATTAAAATCTAGTGATAAACTGAAGAAGGAAAAAAAAGAAGACAAGAATAAAAAATATGATAACAAGAACAAGTTAAACTTTTTTAAAATGAATACTATTATTATTATTATGATTGTTATATTATGACAAAAAAAGGGAGAAAGTGGAATAAAAGAAACAAAAACTGAAAGTTGTAATAATAAATATCTATTCATTGTTGTTACTTATAATATTAATATTATTATGTATACATATAATAATATTTATAGATACACATTTTAAAATAAATTATATGATAAAAAATATAATGTTTATTACATTATCATTATCATTATATTATATTACAATGTATTGAAAGTGTGTGTTCTCTCTCGCTCTATCCGTATATATATAAAAAAAAACGTTAACGACATACGTATATGTAGAAGAGTACAAGAAAAGGGTTATTTATTGTTACTCATCATATGGCCTCCTTCTGAGAGTCAGTGGTTACTAAACAATAAAGATTATTATGATTATTCTCTAACACTACTCAAAAACAAAAGAAACGAAATCAATAAAAAGAAAGAAAAGCAAAGAAAAAATAAAGGATAAACTAAAAAAAATACCATTGACTCGATATTAATTTTTCAACCTCACTGCCTTCTCTCCACAAAAGATGATGATGATGATGATTTAGTTTGTCGTTTTACAAAATATGATGTATTATAATTATTATCTATTATATATTAATAATAACATATCATTTGTTAAAACAACTATATTCTTGATTGATTCAAAAGGACATTTTGCCTTCTCTTCTGTCACCAGATGAAGAAGAAAGAAAGAAAGGAAACAAATTACATACATAAATCAAACAAACATAATGTTAATACCAAAGATAAATAAATGAAAAGAATAAAGTAAAACAAAATGTTACACATAAATCATAAATACATACATAGATACATCCCATATTATATATACATATAATAGAATATTAAATACAAGATGCATGGCCTATAAACTTCCCCTTTAAAAAGATGGATTTAAAAAAAAGACAACCCCCTATATATTATACTGTTACATAAAAATGTTCCCCAATATTTAATAGTATAATATACATAATATGTGTAAAAACAAAATATTATTATCAATGTTTATTATATTATTATTCATTTTCGTCTCATTAATGACTATATATTATAAAGTCTAAAAAAACTACCACGTTAGCCAAAAAACGTAGTCCCATCGTCTCCCTCACATCCAAAAACAATCTAACTAATAAAGAAATAAATTGTTATAAAAGTTAAAAAAATTAACGATAAAATGTATGTTATTAGACATCAGAATTATAATACATGACAAGCTTAGAAATTACAGTACGCTATCATATTGTACTAGTAAACGTACTGTAATTAAAAGGTCAAGCCATGTATATTCTCTCTCTTCTCTCCTTGACTCACTAACAAGATAATTGTAAAACCAGGGGGTAAAGACATAATAGTTTCCTATTTCCCGTACATACATAAACACAGCTGTAGTGCAGGAAGTTGGGATTAAATATGCCACGGAATTATGTTATTGGGTAAGAGAAAGCATATTTACTGAATCAAAACAAATAATATTGTATAGCAGCTATAAAATTTAATATCTATTATGCTATAATTTTTCCGAGTTTAAAAAAATGTGAAAACTGACTACATGCAGCTGAAAAACGATTGAAGGGTCAAGTGGTAGATAAACGACGTTGGTATCTATATATACAGCACGTAATATAGTACTATGAAAACTTTGCGTGCCATATATGTATTACTGCGTAGTTTTTTGTACCACTTGACCTTGAAGCGTTATCCCAAAATCCAGATTTATGAACAAAAAAATACATATGTATAATATGTACACAATATAATATATTGTAGAACAAAAATATCCAATTTAGAACAAACTACAGTACAGTTGAATAATACAAACGAATATATATAAAATATATTATATATATACATACCCTACAAACAATCCCTACATATGTATGCAAAACATGTATATATGTGTAGTAAACAATGGAAGAAATTGCTTGTTAAAACCTCTACGAATTTGAGAATATAAAAAATGTTATGTACTATATTATATATAATATATAATGGATATGACTATATGACTTCAGAGGATAGTATATATAAATCCTCCGTAGTCGTAAAAGTTAATATTATTACTTTGTATTGTTATATTTAATCATTAAGTTATCGCAAAAAAAACGAATTTCGAGAAGGAAACGCGAAAAAACCTTACATTAATTATCATGGTGAAATAAAGAAAAATGTGACAAATACCAACGCTTTTTTGGGAGATTTCCCTGTCCCGTAATTTATTCTCTATTCTATTCTAGATAAGTAAATTTATGTCTAAGACAAAACGGTCAATATGATATATCAATTTTATTCTTTTGCGTTTTGTAAGCGTTTCGTTGATTTATAATTTATTCGCCAAGTTTAAAACGTAAATGATGGAAGAAGGGCCAAAGTTTTACCAAAATCCGAGACACTGAGACACTCCCTAGGTTTAGATCATCTAGATGCACGAGAGCATGTTTTAACTGATTTTTTGAAATGAAAAGGTACAAATAATGAAAGGAAAATGAGATTATTTTTTCCGAATCTTTATAAGTACATAAGTAGGTATATTATAGGTACTAATAAACGCATGCAGTTTAAGTTTCTAGCATGGAGAAAGTACTCTGTGAACTTTCTCGTTGTGGAATCTTCCGTTTGTCAACATGCTTCTTTCAGCCAATTGTGAGGAAAACGAAGTATAATATCTCCAAAGTTCGTTGGGAGCCAATAAAATGGCAGTTTATTATACTATATTCTATATTTGCAACGCCGTATATTTTCACACTTTAGCAGTGACTATTTACTGTCTGTCTCTTTATAAAAATGGGACTTTCTCCATGCTACTAGATGAGAAAAATGAATTTTCAAGTCCCATTTTTATACAGACAGAATATTTTCTCGCCATTTTAACCTTCATTCCTAGAATAATTATTCTTAATTTCCAAATTCATACTTATATGCAAGTACCTACTTTAAGCATGTGATATTTGATATCAGCCAAAAGGCGCAAGCAATGCAACATATTTTAAGCTACACCCACTGTAAACCAGCCACATGATGTTCGATAAGTTCATTCACCATTCACGGATAGATTTATTTTTTGTTTTTACTATAACTTTAACAAATACTTTATAACATATTATCCTTCCTCTAACTATTCATTCATAAGTATGCGCAAGTATTATTAGAAATACGTAATGATATTAAGGGTTTTAAAAAATATTATTTTAAATACTGTCATATCATATATTACAACATCATCGAGGAAAACACAATAATATAGACAATATCAACAACATAATATAAAGATAATAATAAGGCCCCACTCGATGACCAAATTGAAGGTAATTACTTTTGTACATTTTGTATTGATGTCGATTTTTTGTAAAATTTTCACGGAAAAATCTACATCTACATAAATGTACTAGCACTAGAGCTTGCATATTGCACATCGCATTGAGCCATAATATTGGTATTATGTCGAAAAAAATTTTCAAAAAGCATTATTTTTCCACCAGAACTTTAAAAACATTGCTTATCTTATTATACTAGCTTACGAATTTGCATTAATGTAGTTTATACCGTGTATTGTATTAATTGCGACTGTGATATTTTTGCCGCTACATCTTTATTTTTAATAAATATAATCAACAATATTAAACATTTTTCAAAAAAATAAATCACATTTTGTTTCTTCACCTGTAATTTATACGCGACACGTTCAAACGAACCAGCATTGATAAATTAATACTAATAATAATAACTTTTCTATACATCTTCAATAAGCATTAACAATTAAGTAGTTGAGTTTTCTTCAAGAATCATGAATCTTTTCCCATTTCTCGTCAAGTCGTGCTTCGTATTTCTGATATGAGAGGTGGTTTACAAGGTTTGGTTTACAAGGTAGAATTCTACTTGAGACTTTCGGGCTTCGATGAAAATGGATTTGTTAAAAACGTCTACCATGCTGAATTTACATATACACGTGTGTACACTCTTCAATAACTTTTTTCATGAAACCCCAAATTTCAAGTTTGCAGAATCGCTCCTTAACTATTATCAATTATCATACATTATAATTAAAATGTAAAGTCAATCAAGAGAATTATGTATACACAAGAAATGGTTTTATAATATGTCACCTGTTTTGTTTAGGAGCAATGGATGCTACAGAAGCTACGTATGTAAGTATGATATCTGTCGTGTCGTAGTGTAGATCATATGATTAAACTCATAACTTAATTATAAAGGTGTACAACTCATCAGTAGGATTTTTTTCACAAAACCTAGTTGATTTTCTCCAATCAAAGGAGTACAATATTCTCACTGGTAAGTCATAGAATGCCAAATTTAAAACAAGTATAGTAATCGTGAATTATATGTTAACATTTTTCAGGGGAGACCTTTACTTTATAAGAATGACTTGTACAAAGATACTTAAAATTCAGATGATTGTATACATTATGCTTCGAGTATTTTTTTTTGAAACGAAAATCGTAAGTAAATTACGAGTAAAATTGATTGCTTTTTTTTTCGTTCCTATCTCATTTCCATTAAAAATAACATTGTTTATATTATGACTAGTTAAAAAAGGTTGATAAAACAAAAGAAAGGAGAAAGCACACGATGGCTTTCTCTTCAAGTTCTTTTTCTCTTTGAAATTTTGACTAAGGCAGTACTTAAAATATTAAATACATCATAACAAACAACTCAACGGAATGCCAACATTAAGTGATCCATAATAATAATATTGTAACAATAATAAAAAATAAAATTATAAATTATTATGACAGACAACTATTACTCTAAACCAAAATTATTCATATATATCTTATAAAACTCTCACTATGATGCAACAAACGTTTTATAACATTTGTAATCACATCTTTAACTTGAAATACAAATTAGTTTGACTCTTTTTCTTTAGCTCTTAAATAATTTTGACTGTGAACGAACCAGCGATCCATTCATAAAATACTTCATATACATACTATGTATAAGTTTATCCTCAAGAAAATCAATCTATTATTAAGTATTAAGTTTCAGTAAGAAAAACAAAGAGAAACATAATAAAATTATTTCTTTTTACAAGTGACAAAATATAATAGTATAATATTGTAATGTAAATTTAAAAAGAAAACTATTTTATACAAGTTTCGCTACTTGTTCCAAATTATAAATCAAGGCAAGCTAGGCAAGTGTTTCTATTGACTCTAAAATCATTTAAAATTAAACTTCCAAGAGAATTAATCACTATATATATATATATTTTTTTTTCCTTCCAACTTTTTATATCGAGTAAAATATTTAGGGCTCAACCCGACGTTCACTGCAACATTGTGAATAAAAGCTCTTGTACTGATACTGTTGTAGCATGTATTAGATACACAATAAATCTACACTAACCGTATCGAGTATATATACATAACCTTAAATTGCAACATCGGGTAGAGCCCCGATTTAAACTTTAAACAAATATGGCAACATAAGCATACATTTATCAACAAAAAAGTAATTAATGTACCTACTTGCATGTATACAATATATTGTGTGTGTGAGAGTAGCTACGATATACGACATTTTTCTTTTTCTTCAGCCTCAAGTTCATCATCAGTGGTAATTGGCACCGATTTGGGATCTATTCGCGGCATATACGCATCACTATCAAGACCACGTCTGAAAATAGCGACAAAATTTAAAATTTTCAATTATTACATTTTCATTACAACAGTTACAAGTCTTCTTGCATTTTATGTTGTAGAAATATTGAGCCACATGAATAGGTCAAAAAATATAAAACAAGATTATTGGTTAAGTCGATTTAACCTTTACCTTTCATAGAATAGCATGTACGCAGTATTTGTTTCTATCTGATCTTCTTGTACTTCCTGTGAAAAAATTAGCATACAAAAAGGTTTACTTTCTTTCTGCACGATTTCAGGTATATAATAATATGTAATATATGTTATAAAATATATAATTCGACAAGCATAAAATTTCAAACAAAAAAAAAAAACTTACCTTGCAGCTACTATCATTAAAACACACCCATTTCCCATTAATTCCTTTAGCATACGATATATAATGACCAGCTCCTAGAATTCCACTATGACAAACTATGGCATATAATTGATAATCCAAATGGAATGGATCTACATCCTCGAGGAGACGGTGCTGATGGAAATCTTGCAATGGGAATAATGACGAATCTAAGTCTTGATTTTCCACACTTTCTGCATTGCTAATACCTGCCTGAGACAATTCGATTGTCTTTGCTGGGACATGTGCTAAGAATTTCGTAGGATCAAAATTTTTAAATGGGAAATCGACAACTTTATGAGATTTAGTCCACCGTCCTTGAACTAATTGAAATCGTTTTAAGTGCACGATCTGTTAGGAAAATATTGTTGTAAAATATGATTATAACTCACATAAAAATGTTAATCTAAACCTGTACGGTAGTTTTTCATACATCTCCATCTACATGATGTATGATAAAAATACAAAACTTAGTTAATTGAGAATTTTAATTATTTATTCTTACAAGAATTGGAGGAAGGCGCCAAATTTGTAGTTTCTTAGTTGCCATTTGATGACCTAAATTTAAATAAAATAAAATAATAATCCATACTTTTTTTTTCAAATATGATGTCTATTTTTTGAAGTTGTATTTGATGTAATAATGTAATTAAAAGTAAGCGGTTCTCACCTTTACACTTTGAACAGTTGTACTTTTCCTCTTCATTCAATTCCTCTTCTTTAGTAAACGATTCAAGACACGATACGAAAGACACACTTTCAGTTTGTCTAGTAAGATAAAATACGTTATTGTTTATCATTAGTCATCAAAGAAAAAGCACAGAGATGCCACAAGGTTCAATACATTTACACATGCATCAATTTTCTGTAAGGCCCGCAAAAGCAGAAACTTATTTGCGGGCGGAGCCCGCAAATTTTTTCGCCATTTAAATGGCGAAAAAAAAGGGCTCTTTACTGGAAAATTTCTAAGAAAAATGCATTTTTCTTAGAAATTTTCCAGTAAAGAGCCCTTTTT
>JAQIVE010007406.1:0-10480 GCA_034698285.1 Sminthurinus bimaculatus
TATTTAATTTAAATACTAAATGTGCATTTAAGAACCTGGAAATTTCAGATTCTTTAAGCTGTTTAGTGGAGCATCCAAGTGTCACTCTGTCACTGTTTTGAAGCTCTGGTCGTCCACAAATATGCAATAATATGTGGCTGTCACATCGTGGCATGTCACTTAAATAAAATCAACATTAAGCCTTGAAGCAAATGAATGAATAGAAATAGGTATCATTACTCGCGGTATGAGTCAAATATCAAATGATATTTCAAAAAATTCCAAATCTAAAAACTATAAATCCAAAATCGAAAAACCTTCAATTCCAAAGCAAAATCGGATTCAAATGCCAAATCGGACGCAGATCTATACTTTTTCGCTTACTCTCGAAATTAGATTTGGCTTTTGCTTTGGTTTTGGAATTGGGGAATTCCAAAGACAAAAGCCATTTAGAGTCTTTAGATTTCACAAAAGCCAAAGCAAAAGCCAAAGCAAAAACCAAAGCCAAATCGAACGACTCTACGTACCACTTTAATTTGTCTGTAGGACGATAGTGGTGCTTTTTTTATCGATCGAGATCCGACCGTCTTCTCTGTCATTTTGAACTACCTTCGAAGTCGCGATGTTGACCTCCGCTCTGTTGACATGCGTTCGCTTCGAAACGAAGCCGAGTTTTATGGCATTATTCCTCTCGTCAAACGTCTAGCCTTATGTGAAGGTATATTTTGCTCCTATAATATGACATGTTTGAGTTAAAAGGTTATGTTTTTGAAGATTTTGCTATATTCTATACTATGTAGTTGTTTATAAAGTCTATATATTTGTGCTCATGCATTTTTTAAACAATTTTTCCGTAAACTTGACCTGTCCCTTACATAATATCATCAACCAAAGATTTAAACTACTCATCATGCGGTGATGTTCTCTTCTACGGATATCTTCCACCAGCTCGTAAGCTCTTTCAGCTATTATTTATTTCATTTTACGTTAATTTTATTATTAGCTTATCCAATGTTATCCTACTGGTACTACAAGAAAGTTAAGAATCCTGCTCAATACAATGTAAATTATTCTAGCGATTCCTATTCATCATGATGGCCTTGGGAGTAATCCAAATAATAAATCTGGAAATGGAAAAGATAACAGTGGAAGTGGAAGTAGTAGTGGTGGATCAGCTTCAAATGCAAAATCTACATCAGAGGAAGGCATGCCAGGAGTACATCGAACGAACGATTCAACTTCAACTGCGTCAAATTCAAATTCTAGACCCACCCCTGGTTCCATCGTCCGAGTTCCTGAAACTCATGGAACTGTCCGGTCAAATACTACTACAGGGCACCACTCTAGAAGCGCATCGTCAAACGGAAGTACTGTAACAAGTAATAACAATGGCAATGGAAGTAATTCAACAACGGCAGCAACAGCAGGCGGAAACGCTACAACTGGCTCCACGTTTAGTTGGGGTACATCTTGGACCAATGGATTTTCTAGTCATTCCAGGGCCTCGTCTGTAGATGTTCGATCTGTCCAGTAATTTAAAAATATCTCAAATAGCAAATAGTATTACATCACCACTATTAAAATTTAAAATGTACTACATTCATTCATTTTTATTTTTAGGTAAGAAAAATTACGAGGCATATTTGTAACTAAATTTTACTGTTATTTTGTTCAGACATTCGAGGAATCCTTCTTTTGATGCTCGTCATTCCCGGAACTCTTCGGCGGATTTAAATAAATATTTTCGAAATGAACTCTCTGTGTTATCATCGTCGCAAGGGAGCTGGATTGATCCCATGAGAGTGAGGATTGTTAGAGCTCATCAAAATTGGATTGCTGTAGCCTACGCTCATTTCGTAACTTGTTATCGCCTCAAAGATTCTTCTGGGTGGCAACTTGTATTTACCAGTCCTCGAGTAGAAAATCTAATTGACCGGCTTGCTATCAATGCTAAAATGACTGCTCCTGGGCAGCCAACAAATAGTTCTGGAGAGAGTCCCACTAAAATGGTGGTATGTATGCATATTAAAATTTTTGCTTTGAAGCATTTTAATTTTATGTATCGAAAAAAAAACCAAAGTTAAAATTGTATACATACTATGGATCAACCCATATTTTAATGTAGGCTATCGCTGCTGGACCAGTTGTATGGATGTGGGCGGTAACGGATGATGGAAGTCGAACAGATATTGGTATGACAAGAACCAAAAAAATATTGTAATATAATTTCATGAACGGGGATCTAAAAAATAAAACTAAAGACTTTGATATTACTAAGCCAAATTAAATGTTAAACGTATTTAATAGGTCGTTTCTCTCTTCCTGTTCCTGTTGAGTTTCTATTTTTTATTGGATCTCAGCTTGTGGCTCTATCACAGAGTGGAAAAATTGGTGTGTGGCACAGTATGACGCAACATGTGCTCGTTCAAGGTCAGTATCTAAAATCTAGACATATTATCATCTCTTTCATTAAAACGAATTAGTTTAGAACAAAAGGTTAAGACCATTGCTGTTATAATTATCCTCAGAAATTTAATCTGTTTAATTTTTTTCAGACATCGTTCCAATAATGTCATTTGATACGGCTGGCTCATTCCTTTTACTCGGCTGTGCAAATGGAGCAATTTCATATATTGGTAAACAAACAAGGAAACAAGTTTAGCAGCAATTTTTGTTAATGCTAATAGACATTAAAACTCATTTTATTTTATTGTCTTGTAGATATGCAAAAATTTCCTCTCAGAATGAAAGATAATGACCTTTTAGTGACAGGTAATGTTTCTTTTGTTTTTAATTTGAATGTTGAATAAAGGACGAGATACCAATTTATTAAGCAGGCTATAATAGTAATGTTCGCTCATTATTTATCGTAATTTTTAAATTGTATGCAGAACTTTATCGGGATCCATCGGGTGAACCCATTACAGCAATATCCGTGTATTTAACGCCTAAAACAAGTGAGTATACGCATAATATTGAATAAATTTATAATACATTGATCGTTTTAGGTCACTAAAAATGTAAACATACTTGATTTACTTTCAATTAAATTGAAAATTACGGTTTTCGCTTTTGGTACGGATTAGGCACTCTTGTAGGAGCTAAATAAGATACATTGTTATACATGGAATGTTTTATTTTCAGGTTTATCTGGTAACTGGATTGAAATCGCTTATGGACTTCAATCTGGTATGGTCCGTGTCATAGTTCAACATCCTGAGACGGTGGGTCATGGCCCTCAACGTAAGTTTACATACAACCTAAATTTACAGTTAAAATGAGTGATAAAAAATGTAAGTTTCTAATAAACATAATACGTATATATATGCGGAAATTCCCCATTATTTGTTGTATTTGTGATTTGCAGTCTTTCAGACATTCACCGTGCACCGCAGTCCAGTGACAAAAGTGAAGCTGAGTGAAAAGTATCTAGTGTCAGTTTGCAGCGAGTATAATCATGTGCGTTCTTGGACTATGACCAGATTTCGTGGGATGATTTCAACACATCCAGGCTCCACACCTCTCTCATCATTCAAGATTGTTGCCCTAGAGGAAGTCGAGTCGAGCACCTCTTATGGAGCGGGTAATGATTGTGGTAATAGCATTAATAGCATCATTACTACTTTCATCCCTTATTTACCTTTTCTTCAATCTTTCCTGCATCCTACAGCCAAACCTTCGACATAATATCGTAGACTATCATCAATGATCAACGATTTTATTCCTACTTTATATCAATTTTACAAAAGTAATTTCAACGTTTATGGTTTTAAATAGGTCCATACGGAGAGCAAGACGATGAACAAGTATTTATACAAAAAGTAGTTCCTGAAACGGACCAACTGTATGTGAGGCTTGCGTCCAATGGAAAAAGGTTAAAAATATACACGAGCAGATTTTTAATGGATATTTTATTTTTCTGGGTAAACTTTTTAAAACAATAATATAATATTATATAACTTTTAAATATGTTGCAATAAATTGTCATTATTTTCTAGAATTTGTACAATAAAATCAGTCGACTCGACTACCATCACATCGTTTTGTGTGCATGAATGTGAAGGCTCAAGCAGAATGGGGAGCCGCCCTCGGCGTTTTATCTTTACTGGACATTCAAGTGGAGCTATTCAAATGTGGGATCTCACAACAGCTCTTGATCTCTCAGCCAAAGGAGAGACAGGTAAGAGTACATGCATGCACAAAAGGAAGAAAAAACTATTGGCTTGTTTTAAATTCTTGCATTCAATATTAGCACTTTGTAAGGTCACGTTTTTATTTTTATCAATAGTAGTAACCCAAAAGAGCATTGGTGGGCCATCACCTGAAGAATTGCTCTCCCATTTGGACCAATGTGACTTGAGTACATCTCACACTCCATGTCCTTCCCCTTTGGGGTCACTTTTAGTGACAGCCACGTCATCCTCCTCTTCCGTGTCTCCCAATAGGCTCAAAGCTTCAAATTTAGCATTTCTCTCTCAACAGCAACAACAAGCGGCATCATCAGCAGGAGCAGCATCGGCAGGTCAGTCACAGGGCTCAACAACAAATACAACGGGAACCGTTGGACAAGTCAAGGACACTACTAATAGTGGTGGTGGTGATAGCAAATCTTCTTTATTGAGTCAGACTGGAAAAGAGGCGTCATCATCATCATCACATGAAAGTGTTACGAATCCAAAAACTCTAACCAATAGCAGTAATGTTAGTGTTTCGAAATAATAATTTAGTTAACTTAAGCAGCGCAAGCATGAATGGAAATTAAAATAAGCAGAAATTTATGTAATACAAACATACATACATATAATGTAGTGATGATAATATTATAGTTTAAATTGTAAATACAATACAGTATACATCATGTTGGAAATAGAAAGAAAGAAGCGAAGATAATCGAAGAGTGCAATCTTTCATGCCCATAAGGAAATTAATGAATAGAAAGAAAAAAAGAGCTACAACACGTTTTACATAAGCGTTAATAATACTGATTTGAATGACACTTTTAAGCACTGTTGTAATACCTATACATACGATACACATACACGTTACAGTATTGGTATAAATAATAAATAATAATAATATAAATAGTATAAATAAACATAAACTTTTTTGTCTCATTTACTTGCCTCTATTTTTTTCGTTGTTCTGCATTTTGAGTTTTGAATATAGTAAACCAGGAGCAGATATTTTTATTTACATTATTGTATACTTATACAATGTAAATTTGGAACAAGAAAAGAGCGAGAGAGAGAGAGAGAGAGAGAGAGAAAGAAAGAATATTATAATTATAGGTATAGCCAGTACAAAATCATGATGTATTGTAGATAAACGTAATATTTGCATTGTATTTTAATGTCATAAAATTCCATTTTACTGACACTGGTTGAATAGCATAAGTAATATGCTATATTATAGTTTAGAGTCGGGCGCAAAGGAGAGGAGAGAGAAAAGAACAAAAGTCGCAAGTTAACTTTTCAGTTTTCAGTTCAGTCGAGGCTCAGTTCGATTGTACCTTTCGTCGAGTGAACTTAACTGCGCTACCAGTTTAACTTTCTCCTGTGAACTCACTCTTCTATTTTTCTTGGACAGCAATCAGCACTTCAGCACCTTTGACTTTTAACCAAAAGAAGACTTTTTTGTGGTACGTTCATCTATTTTAATTACTTTTTATGCAATTCATACTTTCCTAGTTAGGCTAGTTTATTGGATAATTTTTTCAAATCATGGTTATAGGTTTGTAAGTATACTTGTTCTTTTTTCCGTTTTTTGCGTATCCGTATTTTTAATAAACACGAGTATACAATATGTACATTATTTCAATTTTTCAAATATATTTGAATAATAAAAAAAGATATTATGCTTTAGAAAATGTCGATGTGGGATGATATGAAAGGAGAAAAGAAAAGTTTCGCTAGTCGTCCAAACTGCTTTGGTTTTGACCTACACTCCGCTGCTTCTTCTGGGTATGCCAGTGCTGAGGCAAGTACAGAATATGAACATCCACCTTTTGACTGGACTGACCTTCAAGGAAAACTTGAAGACCTCAACCTCAAGCATCATGATGATGACGGAGACTTTGACCTTTCAATCATCAACAAACTAACCTATGATACCTTTGAACTGGATGTTTGTGATTCTGAAGACAAGGCTCAAGTCACCCTTCACACCGATGAGCCAGTTCAATATGTTCAAACTGATTGTCATTTCACTGTGGAAGTCAATAGGGAGGTCAGCGCATTTGATGATGAGGATGAAGGAATTCAAGGAATCGATGACTTTGAGGCTCATGTCATGGGTCCATCCGGATTTCGGTACAACGTCATTCGGACAGCTCCAAAGAAATCTGAGTCAAGGATCATCAGTCGTCAAATTAGTCAAGTCAAGTGCTCCTTTCGTCCTTTTGAATGTGGACCACATACTTGTTATATCCGGATGGACAGTAAGCGAGCCCATCCAGTTCAACCACTGACCATTAATATCTCCAGGAAATACCAAACTGTTCGTCCAATCGTCACTGGAGACATTGAACTTCCAAATGCAAATCCAGATAAAATGGAAGCTCGAAAACCCTGGGGATTGTGCTCGAATACAAAAACTGAGCAAGTATGGGTTCTTAAAATATTTGATTTAATTAAAAATTAAAAATACAGCATAATATTATAGAAGAATAAATAAAATAAAGAATGAACAATAATTGTATGATGTATTTATGATACTCATTGTTTATTTTTTTTATACGATTTATTTTATAGGTGATTGTAGCTGACCGAGAGAAGCATGAAATTATTATTTTGACGACGGATGGAGAAATTGACTTTACTTTTGGAAAGGAGGGCACGGGACCTGGAGAATTCTTCCGGCCAACAGCCGTCGCTTATGATGCCACTAGAGATCGAATCCTGGTTGCAGACAAGGACAATCATCGAATTCAAGTATTCTCACCCGAGGGGAAGTTCATCAGCATGTTTGGACGGAAGGGTCACTACAATGGACAATTCTTCTTCCCATGGGGACTCGCAGTGTCCAAAGACGGAGAATTCATTGCTGTGGCAGACTCTAGAAATCACCGTGTTCAGCTATTCACTGGAGATGGACATTTTTTGAGGAAGTTTTCTCTGGCTGATAGGAACAGCAGTAGAAGTAATGGAGCTAGCTTTGGCCAAAGCTACAAGCAGGAGTTTGACTATCCTCGAGGAATTTGCTTTGATAACGCAGGTAAAAAAATTGTCTTTGCTTTTTTTACATAATACAGCTGAATACTGAATACTTGAATGGTATATTTACATCGTTTACATATTATTAGAATGCAGTAACTTTTTTACATTTTGTATAATATATATTGTATAGAAATATAATATTATAATCCATTTCAAAGCTTTGTATTGCTGAGTACTGATCTCTTTACATAACTAAACAAATTTTCTTGCTCTATCAAATTTGCATTGAATTCCGCTGTTTGTATTATTCCACTATGTAGCATAATAATCATTATTTGTTTCTGTATATTTTTTTAAAGGAGAGAATTTGTATGTGACCGATTTCAACTTGCACACCTTGCTCGAGATTGACATCAACTTTACCAGCTACAGGAAGGTGCTGACTCATGAGGATTTGAAACGACCTCAAGGAGTGGCCGTTGATGCTGTTGGAAACATTCTGGTCTGTGACTCTAAGCACAACACAATCAAAGTCCTGTCTCCAGAAGGCAAGATCATCAAGGATATTGACAAGATTGGCTCCTCAAAGATTGAACTGCCTCTCGACATTAGCGTCATGAAAGGAGGTTTCATTGCTGTCTTGGACATGAATGGTAGAGTCCGTGTTTTTTAAATTTTTAATCATGATAAATTTTTTTTCGCAAGTTATTCCCTTCCTCTTTTTACTATATAAGTATAAAAATAGAAATATTTGAAGTTAAAGCACGACTCACAATATCAGATGAGAGAAACGTTTCAAGTGCGAGAGTGGAATGGAGACAATGTGTAGAGAGAGGCAAATCATCTATATTATAATTATAATAATCTATTATTCAGTATATTAGTTATTTTTATAGATATAGTGATTGTTTATGATTAGAATATTAAGAGTATTCTTTTCTACTTTTATATATTTATATTATAATGTTATTTTTGACTTGTTATTTTTACATTTTTGCATAACATGCAATATATTTCTATTTTCGAGAAGAGAAAGACTGACATAAGGGCATATCGCACTTTAAATATTCGTTATATACAATAATAATATTCATAGTATGCATGAACAATACTATTAGTTGTTATGCTATTTGTGATTATTATTATTATTACAATATTATAATACACTTTATTGTGTGAAAAAAAATAGCGAAAAAGTAAAATAATGGGTAGCAAGTGTTTACAATTATGTTTGTATTTGCTACGTTTTGTTAAATAATACCTAATAATTATTGTTGTTTGAATGCATCTATATAATGCATTATATACTACGAGTAATGTTTTAAGTAGTCTTTACCACAATTAGTGGCAGTGACGAATAAACTTGTTTTATCTCTCTCTCTCTATGTTATGTATATAATATATAATATATCATGTGTTGATGATTGATGATATCAGTTTGTTTTTTGGAATGTATAAAAAAATGTTCCGGTGTATTTTAATTTCGAAACCTTTTTTGCAGCTATTATGTTGGAATTATACCTATATTACGCGCCTGCAATTTATTAATATGATTGTTCACGATATATTTTTTGATTATTATATACTTTATGAAATAAAAGAAATCCAAGATAAAACTTTAATAACATTTAAACTAAAACTTAACCGACTTCTGATGTCCTATTTACTTATATACAATATAGTGCGTAAAGCCACGATGCGTATAATTTTATATTTTATATAAAAATATGCATTTAAGCATCAATCAATTAATTAACTGTCAGTGAATCAAGTAATAACTAAATACTATGCAACGATTGATGAGCGTATCACGGAAATGCCTAAAAAAAGTAAAAATGCTAATATTTAGCATGAGTTGCTCACTCTCTCACGGCTACATTTTTTAACTTTCTCAACAGATTCTAGTATCTATCCATCATAACTTTAGCTTAGTTTTAGTTTAGTATGTACAAGGTTTTTTATTTACAGACCTTGTTTTGCGAGATATTTAAAGACGAGTAACGAGCCAGAAATTAAAAGTCACGAAAAAATCATTACTACCGTTTACAGTCAATGTTCATTTACAACATGTTTGTTGTTTTTAGCTTTATTCACTATTCACTTATATTTCATCGTCAGAAAGCGCAAGTACATACTTACATCATATCATTATAGTTTATTGCTTTGCAATATATAACGCTAACTATTTTTTTCAGTCATACTCTTTACTCTTTATATCTAGGTATGTATTATAGTACCGTAGTTTTTTCTAAGGTTATAAACCAAAATGCATATTTTAATTTTCATATGAAACTACTTAAATCAACATTGCGAGTTGTCAGTTAACAATTATTAACATGAATAAAATTAAATACAGAGGAGACCAGAGCAGACGAGAGGAAAAGAAGACAATGTTGCAAATAAGCAAACATACTTTGAATAAATGACTCGTAAAGTATTCTGCTCATTCAAGCTTTAAGTACAGTGCTGTCACTTGGTTTTGGTGTTCATTACAGGCATCCATAATGAACAATTTTTGATAGTAAAATTAAAGTATGCACAGTATAATACAATATATATTTATAATATTATGGAACAGTCTACTTAATAGTTATTAGTTATACACTTGCGGTTAGATATTGAAGCCAGCGTCTCTCATGCATTTCCTATGTGCTTCTATCAAGTCCTGACAATTTTCTTCTCCCTCACGGACAATACTGCAAGTGATGCATAAAAAAAAGAGAAATATAAAAGGAAAGTGGAAAACAGAGGTGGAAACTTAAACAGTGGAAGCATTCCAATTTCCAATACCGTTTTCATATTATTGATATGATAAATGGAACGTCTCAATAACATAATGTGTATGTATAGTTTTAACAAATTATAATTAAAATACCAATCATCTCTGGCTCGTTTAGTCTCTGGACATGCACAGCACGCTTTACAAGCTTTCTTCTTCTCGCCACCTTCCGCAGCTGGAGGTGCGGGCACTGGAGGTGTTTCTAAGGTTGCTGGTTCCGGTAGTTTCGTTGCTTCTGAAATTTCAAATGTCAAAGTGATGTCAAAGAGTGATTCAAGACAATTAGATCGCCATACATATTATGCCAAGAAATAAAACAAAATTAGCAGGCACAATAACACCAAATTAAGATTTATCATGATTGATGATGATCTGGGATCTGGATGTCGATCGTCAAAAAAATGATGTAACATATGAACACATGAACATTTCATACGTGAAAAACACAAATTTTATAGCACTTCACTTCACAATTGTGAAAACTGTACAAACAAATTGAAAGCTTCTAAATTAGCAAATAAAATGGGGATTTTAGAAAAACTTTCACTGACCTGCACCCATTTTGAGA
>JAQIVE010007407.1:0-10479 GCA_034698285.1 Sminthurinus bimaculatus
GTAATTACCCCCCTGTTTTTAGTACAAAAAACAAACAAAAAAAATATATTTGAATATTCAATCGTTGTTTTTGACCCGTTAAACTTTTTTCCAGAAAAAGAACATTCGTCTGATTTTTTTATGGTACATGTATAAACAACAAAAATATTACCTGAACAGGTGTAGCAAGAACAGGTTGATTCGTTTGAGTGTATACAGCTACTTTAGGTGTTTCAAATTTATTGAGTTGATTTCGAAACTTGATTCCATAATCATTTAAAGTGCTACGTTGATCAAAAGTAAATGCCGGATGGTTGCCTGCAAGTGTGGCAAGTGTTGCCAATTCTTCCAAAAGAGTTTCGTCCATTCCATCTAAGGTTAAAAAAAACGATAATAATGTGCTTTTGCTAACTTTTGGTTGATGTTGATATTGATACTATTATTACGGTATTGTAAAAAAACGTTTTTGACAGACAGTATAATATTGTAAACATGATTGTCGCGATATTACGGTATTATTAATATCAATTTTATGCTCAAAACGTACCAGTTACTTCGAGTAAAGGCTGTATTTCGGTCAAAACTTTATAGTAAACATTTGCACACTCCCGATTTGTAGCCGTCAGAAGTGAAAGGTACAAAATTAGACGTCTTCTTATTATATCATCTAATAGTAAAGATTTCTCGGATGTTTTGTCATCCTTGTTCTCTCCTCCAGCAGTAACAATATTTCCTGGATTATTCACAGGTAAATTTAGAGCCAAGCCTTTTCCATCGCCACTTTCACGACCGAATTGACCGTCAGATTGTTGCTGATGTGTAGAACCCGAGATTCTCATTTTGTCTGAATGTTGAGGATTTCCAGATCCGGGGAGACTAGGGCGAGATGTAGCCTCGGGTGCTAAAAATGAAATTCAAATACACTAGTTTGTTCATTTTTAAAATACGGGTAAGACACCCTCTCAACTTTGTACGCTAATAAAATACATGAAAAAAAATACTAGAAAATAAAAACCAAAAGTACTAATAATATTGGTACTAGAGTTACTGGCCTCAAAAATGTTGCAACTTATATAGGTATATGCAATATTCAGATTATATAATATAAACTAACAGCATCGTTTTTGGTATATTTTTTCATAAAACTTCTATGTTATGTAGTTGGGTATTAACATCTCAAAGTTTGAGTGTTGGCTAGAATTGAAATAAAAACATGCAAATTTAAATAATTGTTCAAATTGATTGTTTACTTTCGTGAGAAAAAGCAAGAAATACTTTGAGTTTCACCTTTTAACCCTTAATATTGAGTGCAATAATATTTATATATTATGGATGTACTATAATATGCCAGACAAACATACTTCGAAGACCATAAGATACAAACCAAAAAACGCAAAAATGTTATATATCATTATATTAATGAGCTACGCAATATCTCTATCGTATATTTGACCAAAAATATTATGTAAATTTATCGGGTAGTATTTTGAACAGGTTGGTTATACTTTGGCTACATTGTATATTACATCTTTAACATACAAGCAATACAAAATTAAGTCCAATCATTTGAAATATGTACGTACTTGTCGCTTGACTGTGTGCTATATTATTATATACAGCAGATTGGGGAGGTCCCGTATAAGGAAGATGTAAACTCGAATTAATGTTTGAGCAAGGACTAGCTAGAAGCGGTGTGTCCATAAGAACAGAACAAAGTGCCATTTTGTCTGTAACTCCGGGTCTGGCGTGAAGAAAATTATTAGCACGATGTTCAGCATCTCTCAGCTCGTGGAAATCTAGTAAAAATCAAATTAATTATCCATGACTTTTTTTCAATTTATATTGAAATTTATTTTGAGATTGTAGTTTGAAGTACCTCGTCGCCCTAAATTTTCCACATAAGTCCCGACAAAACGAATTTCAAACGGTAAGCACATGTCTAATAATGTGCACAAAATATCCAGGCGTCCAGACCCCGACAGTTTGTGGAACCAGTCGACAACTTCATCTCTACACACCATTTTCTGCAAACAAATAAAAACAAGGAGTAAAACAGACAAGAAAAACAAATTTTTTGCAATGAAAATGTGTCAAGATTTTTCACTGTTTAAGCAATTTGGATTTCTTTTCTTGTGACCTTACTAATATATATACAATAAGTTTCCACATTAACTTATAACTACTGGCATGTTAATACTTCAATAGACCTATATCCTTATACACGCACTACTTAAACTACAAACTACGCATATATACACAATAATATCAAACAAACAAAGGTTTTATCACGAATAAAAGTAAACACAAACAATGTTAAATGTTAAAGTAGCCTTAGATTTTCTGGGGGACGATATGTCTGTCTATATATTATTGCGTCTATACATATATTGACTTTATTTATTGACACGGCGTAACACTTAATAAACATAATAAAGACAAAATAAAATAAAAGCATGACGTATTTATATGCATAACCCGTACCCTTTATGGACAAATATTCCAAATCAGAAGTTGTAACATGTAACATGCAGTGTGTTTCCCCTGTACCACTTATTAACAAGATAAAAAACAATAATACTACTGAGTAATACAAGATAAATAGAATCTAGCCGTGAAAAACAATCTAAAAACTAGATAAGTATAAAGGATAAATACTCCTTTTTCTTTCTTCCAATTATCTGAAATCACATCATATTTACATAGTACGATATTGTGCATATTACATATATGTATATAATCATCTAATCTTCTAATCTACATGCATTCATCTGATTCATTGTAGTCATAAAATAAAACCTAAATGATGAGTTGAGTATAACATTAAATAATAAATAATACGTAGCAAATTGTGATTACCGAAACGTTGACTGTACAGCGGCGGGGTGCTATCCGATATCCGATTGATCCGATGGTATATTATAGAATATATTGAAACACACGATCGATAGAACAAAATATTACTAATTTTATTATCTAATTATTATTACTATATGATGTATAGATATCAGTAGTAAAAGCTATATATATTTAGTATTTGATGTTGCTGATTTTGTTGATGTAAACTTGCTGTTATAAATTATAAATGTATTCTGTATTTCTGTATTCAAGCTGTATGTATACTTTTAACAAGTTCCTTTTCTACCAATACTTTTTGACATACTTTACACAATTAAATACAAAGGATATAGCAAGAAAAAAAAGAAGTGACCAGTATATTATTTAAAGATTTAAAGATATTCTAGAGCATTTTTTTATATGAAATGACAAAACAAACCCTGAAATAACTTTTTTTTAACTTCATGTATACATTGTACATGCTCATTGAATACTGATTGTTGTCATTTATATTTTATACATCTATTATTTTACTATCATTACGTATTGTTTTGCTACATGCTATCAATTATATATTACATATAGTCTTGTGTTTGTGTTTTATAAAATCTTCAACAAACAAACCGAAGATTATTAAAATCACACATTTTCATGCTGAAATCCACTCAAAAGAAAGTGCCCTCTTTTAAAACGACTATTATTTCTTCTATGTATTTATGTATTATTATTATTTTCGTAATTTCTTTTTTGGACTATTAAGTAAATACTAAATAATATATTCAATATCGTACTTTGTATGTGTAAACTGTAAAGTTTTTTATGTAAATCTTCGTTTTACGAATATTATATACTTAAAAGACCACTCTATAGTCACAACTAAAAATTTAATTTAAAAATGTTTTTCGTCAAAATCCGACTTCGGATGATATTCCAATTCCCAATTCCAAGTCACTAATGGACTCATATTGTTGGTTTCTATTTTAAAATTTCGTTATAATATATATTTACTTTTTTCTTCAGTCGATTTCGATTACATTTTACATTTATTATTATATGTACTTAATTTCAATTGTTTTTTTCGCGTATTATTTTGTTTTTATTGTTGTTCCAAACTAGTTCAAACAATGGTGTAGTTTTTCAAAGTCCAAAAACACTTTTTCTTGCTGTTTGCTGTTCACTATTTTTTATCTGGAATTATATTATAAAGAATAAAGATAAGTAATAATAATATGTTGTAGTGTTTAGTTGTGGTTTGGTAACGAATAATATATTATTATTATCTAAATTTCTAAAGTAGTTCGAGTAAATCTCTTAAATAATAAATATATTTTTTGTACAGTTTATTTTCTAATACAATTCAATATGACTGGTCCATATTGCTGATTCTATATAGTGTAAGTAAACACCTACTCGTTATTCCTTTTTACACACACAATATTTTATTGCATACTTGTACAACAGTGTACATAATATAAAATATGTACGTATAATGTCTGGAATTTTTCGGATACATGCATACTAACACGTTACAGTATTACTGCTCGAAAAATATATATGTTTTAAACAAGTACGTAATAACGCATAATATACGCTTCAGTATATCATATATCGGGTGATGTATGTATAGATACATATAATACATATAATACAACTTTGATATCAAATGAAATTAAAGAATGGTCGAAAAAGACTCTTTCGTCCAACATGATATCAAGTTCGTAAACTTAATCTGCTCTTTGGACCACATAGATGGTATCAATTGAAATACGGTACTGCCTTTCAGTGCACTGACGAGTAGGATTTCACTGACATCTTAACTTTGTCACTGGCACCAAAAAAAAGTTGACCATCAAGGGTACCACGACTAAAAAGTTGGTTTTCGATACAGTTTACCACCAGGCAAGTACTTCTTATATTATGGTTGCCTGACATCATGTATTCAATGAGTTTATCTGTGGCAAAATATGAAGAATTTCTAGAATCACAATGCGGACGGAATCCACATGCTCGATTCGATGTCTCGTTTTTGTATGTTTGTACGCGACGGCACAGAGATAAAAGTACAATGTAAATTGTAAACGATAGCAGCCATATTATAATGATAATGATGTTTCACAACTAGATACTAGATAAACTAATATTGTTATTCCGTTGTTCATCTCAGCGATATGAAATGAATCAAGGTGTAAATCACGGTCATTAAATGAAGTGATAAATGGTAAATAATCATGATAATTTGCTATTGAAGCGTGTGCCGGGAGCTGAAACAAAAATGCTGAAAATGAAATTTCTCTTTTCTTTTTATAGTGTCATCAGTGTTTAAGTATGCAATTAGGTTATGAAGAATTTCGATGCAGTTTTGTTTCCAAAAAAGGTTAAATAAAAACTGATTACATGGTTTGTTTTTTTTTTAAATTTTGGTTTTCATTTATGTTTTGAAATGAGAACTGACCGACAGTGCGTGTCTGCATTTCACCAGTGATCAGTGATGATCTTACATGAAGCATAAAAAAAGTTTCAAGCAATGTTAATCGTGTTCTTTATACAGTAAAACAGATATCACAGATTTATTTACTTAGTTTTTAGACAGTAGTATATATATTTTTATACATACACACATCAAATTTATGCATACATGTATGCATCATAAATTCTCTTTTGAAATATTTTAAATTCGTTATTTAAACACATAATTTTATGCACAACACTTTCAGAGGTGTTGTAAATACATATAGCTGCAAGTTACTGTAAAGTTTTTGGGCTTATATCCGGCTTATGATACAGTACACTCCCTATATTTGATAACATGACCTATATATAATATATAGTGGCACAAAAATTCCCACAATGACACAATTTTTCTGACCTGGAATCCGAGAATATGCTCCCCGGAAAATGGCACAATTTTTAATTTTTCGGTAGTACATAATATCCATATAGTATGCTACTGACTTTACAAAATGTTTGCCAACATTGTACCGATATTGAAAATGTCTATAATTGCTACTAAGTTTGAGGTCAGAAAATATAGGGTATTGTTACAGATTATTGATCATGACAAAGTAAATATTTAGATAACCAAATACATAGCTTTATGGGTGAGATTTCTGTAGCCATTATAGAGAGAGAGTGAGAACTGCATTAAGCTGTAGACTGTACACTGTACACACTTACAATATTTTGAAAAAGCGCAATTCAATATAGATTTGAGTTGCATCTCTTGACTTCCATAATATTTCAACGCCGTAACAAATAAATACTTTATTTTTGTAAAGGTACGTCTCATCATTGTTTTTGTGTAGAGTCGAGGTACATTATTAAACCACATCATTTACTTTTTAACTTTAATTTAGAGATACATTATATCTATATGTATATACGTATAATTTTAATGATGACCGTGCATCGTTTGATAAATATATTATTTATATTTTGTAATGTGTATAACAAGAAGATTAAATCTTTTATGTATGACAATGTATCATGCATGTGTGTTACATGAATATGGCCTCTCGTTTCTTTTATTCCTTTATATGAAAAAGAACATTTAGTCAATACTGCTTATTGAACTTTCACATGAACATGGATATATATTATACTATATAATATTATATTTATATCAACACGCACAGTATTTTACACACATACATAAATTATTTTTAACTTAACATTCTAAACCCTATTATTTATCATAAATATATAAAATCATCAGTGATTACTGTTTATTAAAACAATTATATTCAAAAGTTAGATATCATACTTACTATACCATATTGTACATATTATACTTAATACACACGGTAGTTTTTTCTTTTTTTCCCATACAATGCATTTTTGTCGGTGCTCTTTAACACTCATTCATTCATACAATGCTTGCATAATTTATACACCATATGCACATTGTACATACATACATTCATACTTACTACATACATAGACAGTCAAATTCATAACCAATACGGTTTTTGAAAGCCGTACAACAGTGCATTTGCATGTAGAGAAAGTACATATTTACTATATTGTACGCTTTCACTTTCAACTTTCTCTTTTCTAAAGTCTTCCAACTAATTTATCCAAGGTAAATGTCTGAATCAATTTTATAATGTAATTACTACTTCAGATTTTGTAAACCATACTAGAAATTTAAAACCTACTTGTTTGGGGGAGATGCAAAAAATACCGGAAACTATCATATATTTTGTGTGTAAAAAATTCCGACAGCTGGTGGGTTGGCAGTTGGCACTAGGTCCTTAACATTTGTAAACGCTCATCACTCGGCGTGAACATAATAATAAACACATATACAATACACTTGTTTATTTACTTAATAGAGAGGTTTACATAAACAATCAAGGGTAGACAATAAAAAAAATATTGTAAGAGAGCGGTGACAATGTAGAGTGAAAGAGTAAAATGCATAAATAATACAAACAAGAGCAATTGAAACTTTTTATACTTGTGACATGAATACATATTTTAAAATGTATTAAATACTACTAGCGTTTGTTATAAAATATCGTTGTATTTAGATTTTCATGTAAAAAAAAGAAAAGATCGTCATGATTGTTACTTATATGTGTATTGTCTATTAAGGAGGTGGTTGATGAGAAGAGGTAGTTGTTGAAGAAACAAACGAAGAACTACCGGAAGGTTGCGGTTGTTGTGACTGTGGCTGGGAAGGAGATGGCGTACTACTGCTATTCATATTTCTATTCACCATGTCACTATTTGGTTGTAGTGGTAATTGGAAACTAACCCGCCGTTCATCTCTAGGATTTGAAGAATCCTCAGTTCCAGGGACAGCGGATGTAGACGATGATGGGCCAATCAGGGATTCATTTTCCATATTATCATGGTCATCATGCACGGGGGACTGGGACCTAGAGTGAGATAAATGGAGCTGGGGTTGCGTTTCACCCTCAACGACAGCGGCGTCCGTCATTGAAGTCATGCTCTTCCATTTGGGACGATTGACCAACTGGACATTTGGAGGTAGAACCAGCAATTTCACTGGCTGCTCTGACATTTTTCTTCGACCAACCCCCATCATTTCCATTGGTAATTGAAACTGTTGCGGCTGCTGTTGTTGTTGTTGTTGAGCAAAATAATGTTTTATTGATGCATTTGGATTATTTTGACTAGAAGAAGAAGATGACGACGGCGAAGAAGAAGAACCAGTGGCGCCCGTAGAGCTGCTAGCTACTGCTGCAGCTGCAACTAATAAATTTCCTACCCCTTGATTTCCACCAGTATTAACACCACCACTTGCTAGTAACCTTTGTTGTTGTAGCTGTGGTTGTTGTTGTTGTAGGTGATATTGTCTGGAACTTGAAGAATTTCCGTCTTCGTCAATACTAGGAGCAAGATTACTGTCTCTGGATGAAGAAATAGTACTAAGCCTTCGAGGAACGATAACTAGAGCAATACTGTACGGATTATTGTTGGGTTTCCTCAAAATCGGACTTGTGGGATCCATCATCATTCCCTCACATTCCTCCTCGTCCTCCTCATCAATATCGGACACTTGATCCTCCTCCTCATTGTCATAAGTCCCCGTGACAAGCTGACCATGAACTGGGCAGATTTCCGGTTGAATCACCACTTCATCCGAAAAGAATGCCGACTGACGAACCAGGCGAGGTCGATTTGTGGCAATTTTTGCACTCAGTTCATCCTCCTCAATGACTCCATCATCATCGTCGTCAATGTCATGGTTACTCTTCCTACTATTTTTCCGCTTCATGCTACTGCTAGTACTAACACTACTATTACTATTACTACTGCTACTACCTGGATTATTCTTATTTGTGGTTATGACGACTTTCTTTGTACTTGGAAGATTGACATTCATTCTTGCTTTTTTATTATTCTGACTAGGTTTTTGGCAGAGCCTACTGCTACCACTATTACTACAGCTACTATTAAAGTCTAATAAGGGTTCTACTTCTACTTCGTCTTGCTGTTGTTGTTGTAGCTGCTGTTGTTGAACACTCATTGTGGGCTGTAGAATTGAATTTTCATTGAGAATATTTACATTTAAGATTTTGGCAGATTTAGTATTCGGCCCACTTGCCATCATCATTGTGGTGGTTGGAGCTGACTGCTGCGTCGATGACATGAGCAACGGCGAAGAAGATGATGTGGCTGCCGAGGATTGCACTAGGACAGATGATGAAGGATTTACTTGTCCTCCTGCTCCAGTGGTCGCTGTTCCCGGTAGGATGGCGGCAACTACTGCTGGACTCAAAGGATTTCCTGAAGAATTGACAACAATTCCTCGATTTCCATAATTATGAGTAGAGGCGGCGGCGGCATTTGCCAAAGTTCGCTTCAACGAGGATTTGCCTCCTCCGGAATGACTCTGAACGTCACTGGAAACACTAGATCTGGATAAGCGCCATGTGGCTGTCGAATTAGATGTGGCGGATGAATCATTTCGACTACTCGATAAATTTGAATCCTGGGATGGCTTTCTGGTTACAGCCCATGAGTTTCGTCGTCGTGGCTCCAGCAGTCTCAATGGGATTCCACATCGGCCCTTCTAAAATGGGATAAAAAATTGACAGAATTTATTATTATTATCATTCTACTTGATATCTCATCTCTTTCTCCCTCCCTCTCTCCTCTATTCATATATATATATATTCCTTTTTAATATACATACACGCATGTATACAGATATTACATTATCTATATTATGTATATGCACACAAACAAACGAATTTTTCAAAAAGGAAGATAAATTTATTATTTATTTACTTGAACTCTCCACGAGTCAGATCTAGATGAACTGAAATTATCACTTGACACGGAAGCATGTCTATTATGTTTCTGTGTATCCGGTGGATAATTTCCTGGAGTTGAATTATAAAGGAAACGACGAACATTCCTCATTCGATAGTCATCTCTAGCCTTACGATTTGCCTCCTTACTGTTATTGTGACAGAGGATGTATCGGGAAAAGAAGCGACCCACAGGACCATATCGATTCCATCTGAAAAAATATTTTTGCATCCCAAATTTTGTATTATATAAATATATAAGTATCAGTGTTAAACAAAACTGAAAAGCGAAAGAAAAAAAGCCGAAAGAGAAAGTTGCACTGTGGAAAATGGATGCAGAATAATAACCTCAAAACAACGAGAGAAAGTCCAAGACTTTTGGAAACATAAATTTTATATATTTTATACCATACCATGCATACATACATTTTGATGATGTCGTGTAAATAACGTGCATAGAATATTATATTGTGTACAGTTATTGCAGTTTTGTATGTACCTCTCTGGTGCAGGGATGAATCGATACTTGGCATTCCCGTTTTCGTCCCCTCCAAACCTGCATGCACAAAACACAGTTTTTGCAAGATTAAATGATGACGGTTTCAAAACCCATTTTAGGGAATTAACTAGTATTTACAACTTGAAGCCTTGCCAATCAAATGCACTCAGATGATTTTCCCTTCCATTTCCCTCGGTTTCTTATATACAGTACATATTATGTTTATAAGTAAAGTGAAGAGATAAAATTCAATATAAAATGTAATATAATGTGCATTACACCAAAAGTTTACCATTCGCACATTCGTATTATATGTGAAAGTAAAGACAAGACCGCTAATTATAGATTTGTCTTTATTTAAAATGTGTTGTATCACATGGAGAT
>JAQIVE010007408.1:0-10479 GCA_034698285.1 Sminthurinus bimaculatus
AAGGAAAAACTGTTCCTGAGGAAATGCCAAAAAATGTGCTCACTGCCCAGTGGATGCCGCAGTCCAGTATTCTGGGTAAAAAAGTGGAACGTTTATCTTTTATGTATCAGAGAATAATTCAATTTCTACTTGTTGTTGATGACACCGTTACCATGGTTTCATTTTATTTGGTTTTAGCACACCCCAAAATCCGAGGATTTATGACACACGGAGGACTTCTTTCAATTATGGAAGCCACTGCATCCGGAGTGCCCTTAATCGTCCTTCCAGTGTAAGATCGATATGCAATAGATCTCTACAATCGATGCTATCATCTAAAAAACTAACTACAGTTAGGGAACTTGAACATCTTGCGGTTGTCAATTTTTGTTGCCCGCTTGACTTTCACCATGATGCTGAAGACTTTTGGGGATGGTCAAAGCGAGAAAAACTTTGCAAATTTTATCCTTTTTTCAGATTTGCGGAGCAAGATTATAACGCAAACAGAGTTCACGACATTGGCTACGGAATTCGCCTGGAGTTTGTTGGACTCAAGCAGGAAGAGATACAAACTGCTGTGAAAGGAATCCTCGAAAATCCAAAGTACTGATAAATGTCTATATTTTAATTGTTAACTATTTTACTGTCACAACTAAAATATTTTATTCCTAGCATACAAAAGCGAGCAAACCAGTTTAAAAAAACATACTTTAAAAAATTATTTATTGTGGTTTGTAGGTACAGAGAAACGATGCAGCACATCAATACGGTATACAAAGACCGCCAGTCGGACCCCTTGACAACGGCCGTTTGGTGGACTGAATATGTTCTGCGTCACAAGTCAACGCCGTTCCTCATGCCAAAAGGCGTCCATCAATACTGGTTCACTAGGCGACTCTTGGACGTGTGGGGAAGTATTATTGGCTCGATTTTCCTAATTATTGGAATCATTGTCGGTTACTCTCTCAAACAGCGAACTGGTCATTCATCATCATCGAAAGTCAAAAGGCAGTGATGAATACGCTTAAAATAAATTTACTGTATTTTTAATATCTTGTTACTTCAACTTTTACTTGTCGTGGGAAATCTTTAGTCTGGCTTTTAATGCCCGAACGTTATTGCAATAAAACTGATCAAATACAAATATCTGTCCCAAAGTTTTCGATGTGTGAACATTCATAGCATCAATGCTCTTGAATGAATTTTGAATGCAATCATTAATTGTGATCTATTGTTTTAATGTTTACTTTTTCATCGCAAAAAGAGTTCATTTTGGGGTAGTTCATGTATTTACTTCAGAAATTATGCAAAGTTTACATTTTAGGATAAAAAGTCAAAATTACCAGAGTCATATGGGCGCTTAACTTTATTACCTTAACTTTATGTAATATGATATACCTACCTCAATTTCCATGAGTTGTCTGTTCATTTGACAAAAAATTCTAAACGCCCTTCACACATTTGCCTAATTTTAGATCACACGGAGGAACAGAAATTGTTGTACACTTTAGTGTATTAATAGAATTTGTAATATTTTTGGATTAAATGAACAAATATGGTTCCTTTTCCGAGCTATTGTTACATAGACCACATGGCATATCATTTATACTACCACCCTTTTAACAAGAGCTTATACTCACGACATCGACATTCAGTTATGACACGACATTCATTGCTTCTTCATATGCATAAAATATGTACAGAAAGAAAAAAATATGCAAAAAATATAATTGACAAAATTGGAACATGATAGCTGACAGATCATGTGGTGCTTGTGCAATAATTACCATTACAGAGTAGATGCAATGCAACACCATCGTGTTATTTAAAGAAAGGCATCACAATTTTGAATGGCCTGAACAAAACCAGAGTACAAACCAAAGTCAACGGCCAATTGACAAATAATATGATGTAACTTCGTTTTCAATCACTTTAGCATTTTAAATTTGTAACTGCGTGTATCTGACTAATTTCGGACTAAACGCATGCACAAAATTGAAAAATTGTTTATTAACGTCAACCACAACGTTGTTGAGCTCCAGGTTTTCCATCCTCATTTTCCATTTGCCTATGCATACATCATTATGCAATAAATATGGTACAAGTTTAATGTATATTTTCGGACAATCATTGTCATTCTAAATGGAACAAAATTTGTAATTTTAGTTGTAAACTAACTAGATGTATTATTAAGTGGCGTGCCTTATGCTTGCCGTGCTAAAAATAGAAAAGGTTAATAACGCAACTTTAAAAACTGTTAAACACCCGTCATGACTTTTACTTCTTGCATCAGTTTTCACTTTGAGCTCAACTCTTGTCCCTGACGGGTCCTGCCCAGTCCAGATAGTCGGCAATCAGCAGTTTAAATAGAAGTCGTACTACAAAGCTAAGATTCAATATTCTTATTCGATTCTTGGAATAAAATTAAATCCCAGTCATGACTCGATCGTGTATCTACATTTTATTGCTGTTGTCGACTATTTCGACTCACCTGATTTTCGTCCAGTGTCAAGAAGAGACTGCTGAGCCTGCACCTGAGGGCGAACCAACAGCAGAGCCCGCCGCCGAACCCACCCCTGAAGAAACGCCGAAAGAAGAACCAACAGCGGAAGAGCCCGCCGCGGAGGAAACGCCAACAGAGGAACCAGCTGCAGAAGTAGAACCAACTCCAGTTGAAGAGCCAACTCCCCCTGACGCAGAAGAAACGAAAGGTTAATTTTTAGCCAATGTGTATTATTGTTGTCATATTTTTTATTTTTTATACACATAAATAATATTTTCAACAATCAATATGTAGCGGGTACAAGTATGACTACAAACTGTGGCGGAGTCCTTCAGGGGATGACGGGTGAGATTTCATATAAGAATGGCATGTCGTACAATAACAGCGAGCGGTGCAGCTGGACAGTTGAAGCCCCGGGGTCAGCAAGGATCGACTTCACCCTGGAAGAAGATGGTATAATTCAAAAGAAGGAAGATTTTATCAAAGTTGGCTTCTTTTCCAATTCCGACTATAAAAATCCCTCAAGTTTCGTGGAAGTTATGATGTAAGTTTGAAATAATTAATGTAGATACATAATAAAAAGTACAAACCTGTAATGTATCTATAATATTCAGAGCCTGCTACACATTTTTTGAAAACTTTATTTTAGAGACCACACAAGTACCAACAAAACTGTTTCAGTTCCTGGCCCAGTCGCCTTTGTTCGGTTCTACAGTGACGCAAAAATCCGTGGTATGGGCTTCAGACTCACATTCAAGGGTATGCAATCTTCGGGAGAAGAGACAGCAACCGCGACTCCCGTTAGCTACGCATATTCCAACCTTTACTATGAGGGAAATGAAGGCGTTATCAAGTATTTTAATGAGGGTTCGACTGAAAAACAAATGGAACGAGTGTCAATTGTGATTCAACCAAAAATGGCTCCCTACGCGATGGCTATCAAGTACTTTGGGGGGAAATGCGATGGAAAAAGGGATGAGAAGGATGCACTGTCGTTTTTCTCCAGGGCAACTTCCAGAATAGCAATGACAAAACAGTAAGGCTGATTTTTTAACAACAAGCGCTAATTTTAAATTTACTAAACTATTTTCTGATGTGTCAAATCAAATTAATGTTGGGTTTTCTTTGATTTTAGATTTTGCAATACCACAAAACTACCAACTTGGCAGAGCAATACAATGGATGAAGTTTTAATTACATACTCGACGACAGTCACCAGTCCAAACAGTGGATTTCATTTAATTTGGGTGCCTATGTAATAAAGACTCAAATTAAAATTTGCTCAAAAATACTGTTTAGACAAAGTGACCTGAGTATGTAGACTTTCATTTGTCATTTTATAAAAATGTAACGGAACTGAAAATAAAATGCCAAATTTTCCTAACTGCAACTTGCTGAACTTTGGTAATGGCTTATGCAACACCAATACTTATTGTACATATTATTGTTTGAAATGAAAGTACATTAATAAGTAAGACAAGTTTAAGTCTGGAAGAAAAAATTGATGACACTTCCAGTAGAATTGCGTTTATTTTATTTTTTAGTTTATCTCATTTTATCAAATGTTAAAGATTTTCATTTTAAATGCTGGCTTATGTTTATTCAGTAAGTACGTAGTTTTTAATCTAAAAGGTAAGAATAGTACGTTCTTGAACTAATAATGCATTTATTTTAAATATTTGAGCTATTTTCACATGCCATTTGCATATTTATATTTTACACAATACAATTAAAATCATTTTAAAAATCAAGGATCTTAATTAAAATTCAGAATTCGAAGTAAAAAGTCTATCAAACTAAAATATTTCCATCTAAAAAAGAAACACGCTCTGTTTTCACAACAAATCTTTTATACCTATGTACCTATCTAAAATCTAAAATACTTTCGTACATAAAATAAGGACGCTTTGCATTTTTATAAGTATCCGCCTCCATAATACAATTTCTGGTACGTTTTTATACATTATGTATGCTCTATTTCTAAGCATCATTTTCATGGCTCACAAAATTGAAAAAGTTGATAAAAACCTAGCATAATACAGGCCTGAACACTATTTTTAATGCCCATAAAAAATACTATCTACGATCGCTTCTTAGCTGAGTCTGCAAATGAAACTCTCTGCTTTTTCGATCCACATATTTTCCTCAGGCACATTCTAGTTATACAAAAGGTGATGTAGCTACTTAAGATGGCGATGAGGGCGAGAAAACCGAGGACATCGAGGGAGTGATACTGCACAAAATTCAAGTCTCTAGCAGCACTGCGGAGATGAGGTGCTCCTTTGTGTCTCATTATATACTCAGACCAGTAAATTGCTCTCTCCAGAGGAGTCTCACTTTGATCTCTGTACAATCTTGACAGCTCCTTTGCACGCTCCGCGAATCTGTAAAGACAATATTATTATCATGTCAAAATGAAGGTTGAGTTCAAACTTATAATATGTAATGAATCACACATGGCTAGTCACCACAACAAGATTGCAACCATAATTATCTTATTTAGATGTTAGATCATTTTATGTCCTTTTAGACATTTGATCTTCATCCGTGTTACATTCACAATCAAACAACCGTGTCTTGAAACATGAAACCACACAACTCTAAACTCTAAACACATTTTATAAGCAACGGTCAGATTCTTAAAACATTTGTGTTCCAAAATCGTCAAAGCAAGAAAAAAATCTTGCAATCGCACTCATATCAACCTTTTTAGGTTAGTTGTCATCTAACCATTAGTGCTAACCAAATTGATTAAAAATCTTGGATCACTCGTTTTCAGACGTGGAAATAAATAATATAATGACATTTGTGATTTTTAACATGGAAAAACTAGTATACTTTTCCAACTTACTGTTTCTCGTTTAAAATTCTATTGACGACAGTTCGTATACTTTGCTCCAAGTCTTCATCAAGAACCTCAATAGTCAATGCGTATCCACTCGTTTCTGCTGTCTTCATATTTAAATCTTGGTCAGCAAACAGAGGAACTCCTAAAATACATTTATGTAATGGTATAGAATGGTAAAAAAGCCAATATACACAAAATATAACATTCTGGGCCCTATTTTTTCTAGGAACGTTTTAAATTCATGGTCATAATTATGTGTGTACAATATCATGGGTAAATAAAAAACAAAATAATGTAATGATTCAAATTGAGTGTATGTACCTATGCAAGGGACTCCGAAAAATGTTGCCTCCTGTGTACTGAGCAGTCCTCCGTGTGTAACTTTAAAAAACACAAATTTTTTACATTAAATTTTCAACTAACACGGAAGGTTTCCTTTGTTTCCTATTCGCAATGGAAATAAAAACTTGACTTACTAAATGCTCTGATGTTTGGATGACCTGCATTAAAAAACAACAAAATTAAGTTAGCGTGTGAAGCAAAAAATAAAAAAGCTAAGAAAAGCATCGTTATCTTCCATCAACTGCTTTTTTATACCTAAAAGATCCTGCTGAGGCACCCACTTGCTGACCTGTTAATTTTGTTTGAAAACCACGGTATTAAATAGTTGAAGCATATCATAATAATACGAGTTCATTAATAAGTTACTTCAAAGTGCGCACTAGACTTGTGTCTAGATTTTTGCACTTTGAAAAAATTAAAACTGAAATGAGCAAAAACGTGTGTAAAATGTGAAGGAGTTTTAAAATTCAGACTCACCATAACATTCGGTGGAAGACCTTCCATGTGACCTGAATTCCATTTCCAAATGACCTTTTGTTTCAGCTCAGAGAAAACTTTGAGGAATGCTTTTCGCACGTTTTCCGGGACCTGCTCAGTTTTCGCCACACTTCCCAAACTGAAGAGGATGAATCCATCCTTTCCTGCTAGGAACTTTTCAACATTCTACAAACAAAATATATAATCACTTAATAGAAATATATACTTTTATATTTTGATTTTTTACAATATCTATGTTGTTTTGTAAATACAGAATCTTACGGGTTCCAAAGGTTTGACTTTGCTGTTACAATGCATGCCGCCGACTTCGATGGTGTCAGGAAAATTCGGTCGAGGGTAAGTGAGAGTAAAATGTGAGTTCATGAAAAGGGCACTGGCATTCTTTCCAATCTCAATAGAACCGGGAATATCCTGTCCCAGATGCTTTCTGTACATAGCCTCGTACCTGCCGATGAAGAGAAATTCGGCGAGAATAGAGAAAAGGCCATTTAAACTCAAGTTGACGACCCTCTGAAAAAAGGTCATTTTGTGACTGAAGCCTGTCAAAGTATTGGGTACGAAGGAAGGAGGCAAGCGTAGGCCCAATAATTCCGTGGCCGATGATGGAGCGGCTTGTGCGGTAAACAAAATAAAAGGAGACTTGAGCCTATACAGGAAGCCGTCAAAGCAGTTGTTCACAAAACCATTAAAGAAGATCAAGTCGAAATCTTCTTTGAGGAGGTCCGTAAACTCTTTATTCTGGTAAATGACTTCACAGGCATCAAATATAAAGTCAAACATGGAGGAATTTAGCATAGAAGTCATCCGGCCCCTCTTTCTCGATTCAAACGGGTCGAAGGCCTCCTTCCACAGCTTGTCTAAGGTCAGGGGAACAATATCTCGAACATTCTTCCTGGGCTTGGATGGAACAACGGGAGACACGACGGTGACGGAATGGTTCCTCTCGGCCAAGGCATATATCAAAGGATCTACCACATTTTTGTGGCTCTTTGTGGCAATTGGCAAAATGAAGAGGATCTTTTCACTTGACACTGTCTTGACGCTTGTATTTATTATTATCACCAGTAATGTCAGCAGTAACAGAGAGGACTTCATTTTTTACTTTATAGGCACAAACAGCATTAAAAGTTCAAAAAATGTAAAATTGGAGCACCAACGTTTTAAGGCTGTGAACTGACTGACTGTGTATGAATTTATCAAGAGCTCACTCCAGACAGTCAAAAACTGCAAATGTTCTTTATATAAACAGAGATTTTGGCGAATCAGCTGAATTCAAATGGTGATATGTATGATATCTGACTAGATAGATAATACTTACTGGTTCACTGAAAAATAATGTTCAATACAAAATAATCACCTGACTAACTGTAGCTACACAATACAATACACAATTCACCACCGATCTAAACTATGTAGCATGTTTACGGGAGTCGAGGAGGTAAGTGTAAGAAAAGATAACACTTTGAATGAATATGGACTACACATTTACATTGAGCTGAAATTATTTTCTATACGTCAATTTATAATTTTGTAGCAGAATTATGCGTGCATGCTGGATTCATATTGGAGGCGATAGTCATATATTTTGTGATGTATAAGTACTTATTACTGTGCTTTATTCAGAAAAATCAAAATTGAACGTATACAAATGTATGTATGTGCGTACGAACTTACATACTGCAAAATTGAGTTGTCCATGTTGAAAACGATGTGTAGATATATATGTACGTAGTACGTATTATATGTGAGCTGCTACGAAGTGATATAATGATGCCTACTTGATTTTTTTCTACATGGTAGGTATATGAATAGTTTTTGTACAATTAAGTATCAGTGTATGTCCTTGGCCATTGTAAAACTGTGCTTTAATTTTTCTCTTGCTATGGACTACTACGATATTATGTACAATATTGTATGAATGCAATGCATACAGTTGTACAGTTGAATTTTGTCCATGTGGTTTCTTATCGTAAAATATTGTGCCTATGGCTACTTTAAAACTTCAATATTTATATCAAGCTCTTAAAAAGGTATACACAATGTACACTGTACAGTGAGAATTAAAAAAGCGACATGGCGATTACTTGAGTATTCCAAGGATTAATTAAATGATCTAGTAGTATGAGTAACTATAAACCGAATGTTTGTTCGATGCTCTTTGTCTACTCCCACAGAAATAGAAAATGGAGAACCTTGTAAAAAATGCATTTTTTGCATAATTCAAGATATTTTTATGGAACATACAAAAGAGTATGTGTACAAAAGTCATAGAAAAAATTATTCATTCATAGCAAGTTGACCAATCAGTACAGCAATAAGGTGAACGAAAATTGCGATTTTGAGACTTTGGTTTTTGACAACCTGAAACTCAGAAAAAATCCAAGTTCGAAGTAACCCTCTAATTTTTTGGACACTTGCATAAATTTGAACTCACATTCAGAGGATTTTGTGGCTTTTTGTCTTACCTCCGAACACTGTCATGAATCGATTTTGAAGTATTTACTTATACAATACTCGTGACACTTGAGATAATATTCAACAAGAAACTATATGTATACACGTAAGTGCACATAACATTTATGATATGTTTGTATGTATAAGTAGCCAAGAATCATTTGTTTATTCATATTATAATGCTTTACATAAATATTTTACAAATGCACATTGTTTCACAGTTTGATGCACGCAGCTTCAGTGTGTTAAGTTTAAAAAGCTAATCAATAAAGAATCGGGATTCAGACTGGAACTTATCTTTTGATCTATAGACGAGGGAACAAAAACTGTTCAAAATTTTATTGTTGAAATGAAGTATAATATATGTATGTGAGTTCTATATACGCTGTATATTATTTAGCTTGTCAGTCATTGTCCTGGTCATCCAATTAAAATTGTAGACAATATCCATGTATATTATGCATATTACAAGTGTCGAATGAACATTATGTATACTTGAAAATATCAAGTCGTCACATGATGAATAAGTTTATGTTTAGGTAAGATTACTGATGACACATAAGAGAAAAGCTGTGTAGTACTGTAGTATGTATATACGTTTGTACTTTGTACATAATACATCTACACTTTAGATTCTACAGTATAAAAGTAGTTACGTGTGTTTAAAAACTTGAATTTTTATTTTTCTCGTTTTCCAAACGAAAGATGAGATACTTTTAGTTTTGTACAGCAGCAATAGGAATGTATGACGTTTAGTTCAATTAAAATATTTTAAGCAGCTTTCGATAATTATTATCAGTATGAAACTAACTTGAACCTTAAGTAGGAAATGTAAGTAAGTAGACAAGTATTACATTTTTTTGTACATATTCATTTATTTTTCTTACTTTTCTGACTTTTATTGTTAGAACTATCGTTTTTGACCTGGTTTGTTTTATTGCTAGTAACTATCGCCTTGCTGCATTTGACTAGCAGAAGTAGACTGAAGGATATGACGATAACAGCCACGAACCAGATGACAAGTAGAACATCGAAATTTCGTTGTTGAAAGACATTTAAATATTTTAAGGGTTTCAAACTGCTCGTGTCATCATGTCGGAGGACGAATTCTGTGTAGAATAGTGCCTTCTTGATGGGGTCTACTGGACGATCTCTGAATATTTTGGAGAGTCTCGTCATACTTTTGGCATAGCTGTTAAACATAACGAAGACGAATAAAATACATTAAAAATTATTAATTATATTATGCCCATTAATTTATGGGAATACAGAAAACCAGACCATTAAAATAAGCGTTATCAATTTGCAATGCTAACTTGGAGTATGAAAAATATGTTGAGCAACAAATACAGTAAAAGTTACCGATCGTTTGTTAGGATTTCACGCACAGCATCCTCCATGACTTTTGATGTCAGCGTCTCAATCTCCAGTCTCAATCCCATTCCATTAGCTTCAATGTTGTAGCCATTATAATCTTGGTCTAAAATATAGGATCAAGAGCTAAGAGTTGAGTCTGAATGAACCACGGAAATTTTCAGCAAATGTTAAGGCCTATTTACAATGTGTATATGCTACATATACTTGCCTGCAAATATCGGCAGTAAAATCACTGGAACGCCTTGAAATGTGGCTTCCTAAAAATTGGGGACAAAATTCCGAATTTATTTTTGGCATTACTAATTAATTTTTTTGATATTAAAGATTAGATAATAATTAAATTTAAAGCCATTTATTTTTTGTGTAATATTATTAATCCCTTTAAACATTATACTTAATTTTGAAATTTTTGATAGTGTAATAATTATTGGGTTTTTTCTGGTTCCTTCTTTCTTTTAATTTATTTTCCTTTATCATA
>JAQIVE010007409.1:0-10478 GCA_034698285.1 Sminthurinus bimaculatus
AAGGTTTTGAGTACCGCGAGTACTCAGACCTCACGAGTACCAAAATCGGTACTCGTACTCAGCTCATGAGTACCAAGCCCGTTGTATTGGTACTCGTACTCGTAATAGTGAGTACCATTTTTACCGGCGGTACTCGTACTCGCGAGTACGAGTTCTTCGATTTTTTCGGTACTCGTTCTCGTGAGTACCATAAAAGTACTCAGTACTCGTGAGTTTGCCCATGTATGATTTGATGGTTTGCGTATCTTTTCAGGGAAATTTTTCCCGGTGTCTCTACAAACATAGACTCGTGGGGTAAAGTGAAGGATATGGCCACAGGAGACAGGTGAGTTGTAATTACATTGAGGTTCTATGGGTTTTTTTTTTAGTAATTAGTCATTTTTCATGTTCTGCTCTATAGAAATATTGAACGAATTGATAAGAGTGAGAATGAGCGTCTGAAGGAAAGCCCTCATGCTTATAGACTCTAGACGCAGTGTAATATAAGACGTATGTACTACGTACATTGCCTCTATCATGCTTATAAAACTAATAACTGCATACATAATGTGCATTATAATATTATACTGTTATTCTTTTGTTCTTTTAATTGTTTATTTATACCAGAGATTTCAACTTCTCACTGTCCAAAAATGGCATTAAAGCAACTGCTGGATTTTCCAGGGACGAAAAACTGCTCATTGCTGGAGGATGTCTGCTCGGATTATCAGTTTTGTGTTGTCTCTGCTGTAAATGTTGCGGCCGTAGCACTCGTAGTACTCCCAGTACCACCATTGTTTATCAACGTAAGATTCAGTTTTGTTATCTCAATTATTACCACCGTATTGTATTAGTTTTGTAACGTTAAAAATATTATTATCTAAGGTGAGAATTTGTCTCGTTTCTTGGCCCGATTTTGTGGCTCATTATAGTACTTTAATGACAATAACACACGTGTCATTGCCAAGTGCCACTGATATTTCTTGGTTGTCGTTATTCGACTTTCTTTTGCAAATTTCAGAAATGCCTAACAGTAGACCGCAGCCAGCAGTTAGTCTCTCAACAATGCCTTCTGTTCCTACTAACTGGAAGATCCATGCTCCCGTTCATCAAAACTCAATCTATCCGGACTTGAGCGTTAAAATTTAATTACACACATTAACTTTCTTTATATGATGCTATAATTTTATTCACGTCTTAATTTTGGCATAAAAATATGTGTATCATCTTTGATCATGTTATAAATAATGGTAATTTGAGATTTGACAATTCTTCATGTTTATCAACTTTTATTACTTTCTTGAGTTTTTCTACCTTATTACATAGTATTAATTAAGTTTTATTTACCACTCTGTTAAACATTTCCATTAGTTTGCCTTCTTTTCTATATTTTTTCATTTTCGGACTCAACATCAACAACATGATCTAAAGAAAAGACTGCTTTTTTTGTTGATAAAAATAAAAATAGTATTACAAAAAACTGAAAATACGAAATGGAAGGACTGAGTTCGTTCTATAATAACTAAAGAAAGCAACAGTAATCAGTGAAAATTATTACAATAACAGAATTAGCCAGAGAAGATGGTCTGTATGTAGGGTACTTTGTTATTCTATATTATTTAAAAAGTAATTACATTATACATTATTGTTACATAATTTTGAATTATCAGAATTATACGTGCGTTTGTGGGAGTTATCGTTATTACCACGTATTTTATATTGTACTATATTCTATATTATTATTATTTATTATTTACATTATATACACTGTTTATTACCTATAGTTGGAAGATAGTAAGTCCTAATCGACGATGATGATGGTAATTAATTATTGTTACTATTCTCGAACGAAACAGTATAACAATTTACACATTATTTACACATAATGTACTTATTATATCTTTTTTACAATGTATAATGTGTCATGAGAAAAAACGTTTATAAATGCATATTTTATGGTTGTTATGAAATATGAAAGAAATAAATAAATAAATAAAAAATGTTTCAACTATAATATTATGGATTTGACAAAAATTAGTTTTGCTCATTATTACTATGCATAAGTAATATATATGTAGTACATATTTTATATAATTTGATGTTTTTGTTCGTGTCATAACACTTTAGGCCCGTTCATACTTCATACAACATCGATTTACTTTAACGGCTAATGAATCATAATCAAAACACACATCTATTGTACAAACTACAAACTATGTATAATTATTATAATAGACATGGACAATAAACTAGTAATGAGATTAGATAAGGACAGTGTCAAATGTGTACAAGTAAGCAGGCATAATATAGATCGTATAGTAGGCACTATAATATTATAGTAAAAACCCTAAATTGTTTTTATACAATCAATTTTGCAAATATGTATAGCTACCGTAAAAACTCAAATGAACACCCTGGCATTCATGTATACATATTTCCAAAATCGTTCATATTATATTCGAGGCTGTTTTTGTAGATACTTTCTCCATTATGTACTATAATGATGAGCAAAGGGAGTTTTTTTGAGTAGACGTTTAATTAGGCTAATACGGTATTCGGTATTCATACACACAAAATATAGTAGTTACGTGACGATGCTACGTAAGTTATAAAATACATAGATGAATATTTTATGTAATACTGAAGGCTATAGTCAATACATAAAATACATACTAGTTAACACTCAAATCAAATTCTCCCAGTCAGCTTTCAATCCTAATCGTAAGCAAGATGTGACTAGCCTAATACAGTACAGAGTCAGACTTTCTGTATTCTGACTAAATTTAGAGTACTTTTCAATTAATTTACGACCCTTTATTTGTCCTTCTATATTTTGGGTGAAACAATAAAAAAACTACTAGAAAATATCAGAAAAATGGCCCTAGAAAATGTTGGTAAACTGGCTGTTTTCACCTTTCTCCTCTGCCTATCAAGTTTCCTAGTCGTTGAGGTGAATTGTGTATCGTGTAAAGATAGTTCAGAATGTGTTGTGAGTTTAGGGGATTATTCCGAGTGTAAGAATGGCTCCTGTGTCTGTCAAGATTTCTTTGTTCTCCACCCAAATAACGACACCACAGGGACGTGCATTAAGGTATTTTAAAATACTTTCAACCAAATTTTCACCATTACTTATATTATGAGAAACAAGAATTTCAGTTTAGAGACCCTTCTGTAATATTAATCACCTGCATTGTCTTACAATTTTAGATGTCCCCTTACGGTGCAACTTGTCAAGAGAGCATTCAATGTCAAGCGTATTTAGGAAAGGAGTCGATGTGCAATAAGGCAAACGCATCAAGTGTTACCGGGACTTGTACCTGCTTCTCTGCTGATCCCGCCGATATGCTGGTGCACCATAAAGGGACGTGCTATGCTGTTCGGGAGCTGGGAGACCCTTGTTCAGATGACAATCAGTGCATTTTGAAGCATCACGGCACCACCAACGAACTCGCTCGGTGTATTGACAATGTTTGTGCCTGTTACAGCAACTCGGTCATTTCCCTGACTTCGGAGGACGTTGACGGACTCTGCATGGGGACAGGATCCGGGAAGGCGGGTACGAGCATGAGTGTGTTTGCCATAACGATTTGTGGCTCAGTCGCCCTTCTTTTATTCATTTATGCCATGTTCCGGATTGCCAAGAAGACGGAGCCAAAAGATGTTATGCCCGTTTTTAAAGCTGAAGCCGAGAGTAGTAGTAGTAGTAAAAGTAAAAGAAAGCAAGAAACGGATCAAAATGGAGGAGCAATAGGACCGGTTTAAATAACAAGCCATTATTAAAAAGTCATTCTAATTCGAAATAATTTTGTATAAAATTAATCAAACTGTGTATTTAATTAAACGTACAAATTATTATGTACAATGTACACAAACATTTTTTATATTATGATTTATGATCAAACCTTGTCTAAATTATTACGTTCATTATTTCACTTCCATAATAAATATGTGTAGACTGTAGACATTGCATAAGTAATAAATATTAATTAGTAATTCCAGGAAAGTGCCGTGTGACAAATCAAGAGGTAGGCAGTGGACACGATTAGTGAGACAATCATCATGGGAAAGCCAATCCTACAAAAAAATTATAATGTGTACATTATTGATTATTGTGAAAAAAAGGCAAGCACTGTTGAGCAAATAATTTAATTTAATGTAAAAATCTTGAAAAAAATTCGTTAACTCACCTAAAATATTCCATGAAAGTAAATCGGTAGCCATGTTGATCTGCAACGCCGGCACAAACGACGTTTGCTGAGGCTCCAATCAGCGTCCCATTTCCACCCAGACAAGTCCCAAAGGCGAGAGCCCAGATGAGAGGCTGAAGGGGGAGGTGAAGACTCTTCGCGACCCCCGTCACAATCTGAATCATCATGGTGGTGAAGGGGATGTTGTCTATAAATGCGGAGGCCAGGCCAGAGATCCACAGGATGATCAAAATGGCCACCGTCAGCCTCGACTCTTCATTCACTTCCCCAATGACAAACTCGGTCTGGTTGCCGATCCACCGGAGAAGCCCCAACTTGGACACCGCCTCCATCACGATGAACAGGGCCGAGAAGAAGATGAGAGTTGACCACTCGACCCGGGTGAAGATTCCTTCGAGCTCCCGGCGATCGGCCAGAATCAGGAGGAAGATGGCCCCCAGCAGGGCCGTCCAGCCTAGGGACAAGTTGAGCTGAGGCACTGAGTGCAGGAAAAACATGATGATCACTACAGTCAGAACCACTCCGCATTTTATCAGCAGTGTCCAATCTCGGATTTTACACTAGATTTTAATTATTGTACAAATTCATTATTCATCAAAATTTTCAAAATTATAATAACTGCGTTCAAAAATGCTATGTATTTCAATCGTTCTCACTTACGCTTAATTCCAACTCTAGCAAGTTGGCCTTGTAACTTTCCTCAGTCTGTCTATTATATTAAAAAGGAAAAGAAAAAAAGTTGAATCAAACATCAAACATTGTGAAATGAGGAAAAAGAAAGTAAGAGAATCAAATTCTCGTTTTCTCACCCGCCCATGCGTATTCGGGTCTTGAGCTTGCCCTTCAAGTGTCGAATTTTGGACAGCAGAAGGGTTCGGACATGACTCTCGTCCTTGGAGTAGGAGGACAAGGAGTCGGCAGCTCGAAGCCACACTTCAATTTCTCTGCGAAGCTCGGCCACTTCATAGGGCTCGGAAAACTGGAGACTCTTCATGTTTCGAAAGGTGATTCGAAGCTGGATGTAGGACACGAGCAGAACGGGGATGATGCCCAACATCATGTGCAGGGAAAATATGGCAAAGTCTATGCCCGCCTTTAACACTTCGGGGTTGTTTGATATTATCACATTCGGCGGATCGCCAACCTGCGTTCATACATCCATATTCATATTAATAGTCATGTATGCAAAAATCACAGGTCAAGGGTCAAGACTACATATGTATGTAAATATGCGTACTGGAGTAACGGCTCCGCCGATATTGGAAAAGATGACGATGGATATGAGGACCGGAACTGGGTTCAAAGTCATGGCCTCGCAAATCCGGATCGTCACCGGAGTCATGAGTAAAACGGTGGTCACGTTGTCCAAAAAGGCCGAGACAAAGGCCGTAAACATACAAAGGCCGGTGATGAGCGGCCATACTTGGCCATTTGTTATCTGGAGAGAGAAAAGCAAATTACAAAAATCTTATCACTTTTCACCGCTTAATACCACAAATACATTCATTCATTTTCAATTTTCAACCTGAGAAATGACCGAGTTAGACCTTGGACAAGGGAGAAAGAGCAAAAAGAGGAAGAAAAAAGGTAAAAGGTTGTTAACCAAGTATTTTCAAGACTGTGTTTACATGATATACTTATGATATAAAAACAAGAAAAAAATATTTTCTTGAACGATTAGATAAAACACGGAAAATGATTTTCTTTCACCTGTGTATAAGTATAATGTATTGTGGAATAGGTTGTACCTATATTTAAGTATCATAATATTATATTATACGTGTGTTGTTTATTGTTTTTAAGCGTACATCACGCCAATGACACGACGTGTAAAGTGTGAAATAAAGAAACATGAACTAGGGCTTTAAACTTTAACTCGTGTTATTGGATAAGTAAAAACTATCATAGTATTAAGTAAGTAAAGAGACAATACATAATAAAATATTATGTAAAGGTTGACGAGTAAACTTGAGAAAACAAGGTGTCAAAATGCGGAGTGATAAGAAGGAAGGAAGGCCATGTACAAACAAATAATATGTAAATAAAATATCAATTTAAGATTGTGTAGTGTAAGTAGAGGCAAAAAATAGAAAAATGTAAGGAAAATGTAAACCTAAATTCTAAATGATAAAACTAAGAAAATAAGAAAAGCAATGGTTGAATGTTAGTACTTTATACATCACGAAAGCAGAGTAATCAAAGAATCCTGTCTCACAGAATATTGAGACCATTATCATCATTGAAAAGAGCAGAATCAACGTCTCCATGTCCAGCCACGAAACCATCTCCATTGTCGTCGGACGCTAATTTTACACCCAAATCAAAGAAAAAAACGATTAATATGAATAAGAAACGATAATCTACATATTTTGAAAATAAAAATACCTTGAAAATGTACCAAAATTTTGATAAAACAATGCCACTTTGTTGAAAAATATATATAGTATACTGATTTTTCCGTCAGTGCACTCATACACATTTAGGTATGTATTATGTATAATGTATACCTCATTGAGAAAAGAGAGGATGGCAATGGCCGCTGCAGCCGCCAGCATAGCTGACAGTGTTCGATTGACCAGCTCAAATATGATGAGAATGTAGAGACCGACGAGGACGGCTCCACCGTAAATGGCTCCATTCTCAATACCCTCGGCAATCAGTCGAATGGAAACGGCCACGGGCACAACTTCCTCAGAGTTTGTTCGAAAGACCAGAGCGTAAGGCCCATAACTGTGTATTATTCAATATTCCATCAAATTAATAACTAATTAAACTTACTGTAGTTATTAGTTGAAATTTTTTACGATTTTTCTACTTATGCATGTACTTACGTTGGTATGTATGTACTTCTTACCTCCAATCAATTTTGGCTAGGTTGAAGGTTGTGGTCCGAGTTGATTCCTTAACGGAGCCCGAGGAGTCTCCCACAACTATGCCAAGTCTCCATTTTTTACTCACTGTCTATACGAATGCAAAGCCAAAATAATAAAAATAATGCTAAAATAGACTATATTAGTCTATATTAGCCTAATATATTATGTAATACAAAAGTAGAAACCAATGAACGGAAAAATTGGTGGGCTACTTATTGTATGTACCTACTTACCTTAATGATTTTATTATGCTCGTCCTGTCTCTCAACGGAGATGATGAGTTGATAATCCGATGCATTTTCATACGACTCGGGAAGAAAGTTCCCCTTGACAGTCACCGATAAAATTGGGTAGACGCGAATTATTGGCTGTGGTAATATTACTGGAAACTCTACACCAAAAGAGAGAAAAAAAAACATACATGAGATCAATAATTATTATTACTTAAACAACAATTGATGCTTTCTCCCTGGATTGTTTCAGCAATGAGAAATAGAAAGTTTAACAAAAGGTAAGTAGGTAAGTAGGAGGGGAGAAATGAGCTTACGGAAAGGTTTGTCCTGCTGAGTTGTGACTTGTGAAAATCTATCCTCTTTTTCACTTTGAGCTGTAATCATAACCTGGGTGAATTGTCAATATTTGGGGTGAAAATTAAAGTTAGTACAATATATATATATATTTATTTTACATTATGCTTATTAAAAAAATGGCTGCATAATGCAGATTAGCTTTTGCTTTTGATGTAAACTTACCGCAGCAGCCAAGAAAATGCCAACAAGGATGAATATTTTGATGGATCTTTTCCACGAGAACTTTTTGGACGGTTGATGTTGAAACTCAAAGGAGGAGGCGAAAGTTGGAGTGGGACTTCCTGGGCCGATCGGCGTGTTGAACCCGCTACTATGAAGACTACCATGACTTTTACACGAGAGGAATCGAAGAAATGGAAGAAAAATTAATAGAAGCAAAATATTTTTTTTTCTTCGATTTTTTATCATTCACTGTTCACTGTTCACTCAACTCACCCATAAGAGCCGGTGTCGACGGTGAGGAGGTTAAAATCCTGTGATATATTAATTATGGGAACTTGCAACTTGCTACTTCTCCGTCTTTTTCTGTTGAAACCTTTGGGGGGACAATCGTCGTCTTGGTCATGACCATCCTCAAAATGGTCCCGATGACCAAGTTCATGTGCATGTTGACGATCGTCGTCCTCGTCAAAATCGTCATATTCCTGGTACGAGGATCTACCCTGCAACAAAGATTCTTCCTTCTCCCTCTCTATGATCACTTGCAGCTCATTCGTCAGCGAGGTTTCCTCTCTTCCCATCGAACCGTAAAAGCTGGAAATTAAAAGGTCAATTTTTACTTCTCGCTGGAAACATCATAACAATATTATTATGTATTTTGTATTTATTTATAAATATTTATTACCCTGCATTTGAGGGTTCTCCATGAGAGGCACTTAGCAAGAGTGCGTCGTCTTCTTCCATCGCAATTTCGTGGTTGTCGTCGTCGTAACGGTAGTCATCATCATACTGAAAGTCCCGTGACGGCCTCCGAGTAAACAAGTCCTGTATGGAATTACATCATATCAAAGTCAAGTTGTTGTCCAACAAAAGATATTTAACCACAAAACGGATGAAAAAAATGAAAAATCTAAAGAATTTTGACTCACTGTGAATTTTTGTGAGTACTCGGAAGCATTTCTCTTGAGCCTTGAAAAGAAGGCAGAGCTACCATTTCTACTACTGCTTTGATCTCCAATGTCATTCATTTAGAAAACTTGACTCTATGAACTCGTACATTTATTTACATAAGTATTTAAGTGTATATTTGTATGATGTATTGTGTTGCAATTTACTATTGTATTTTTTATCTTGTTTTATCACTTGCTTCACTTGTTAAAAAGTTGAATTTCTTGAAATACTTGTAAAAATATTTTGCATACAAAATCTACTGGAGAAAGTTGTCCAAAAACGCTGAAATACTGAAAGGCATAATAATATTGAATATTATGCATGTATGTATGTATGACTATTGAGTACACTCAAGTAGTACTTAATTAAAATCAACTTCGTCAATGTGTTATTGGTTTTAAATGAGCTCCTATTTGAGCTATGCAGACTCTCGTATAAAACTCATGTATATTTAGGTAAGTTTTAGGCTGAGACTGGAGCTATGAGGAGTCAAAATAAGATTGAACGATTAACCAAAGTTGGTGGGGGGGTTGATGCTGGTAGGACGTGTGATCAGGGTGCTGGTGCATATTGACTGACTGATTCTTCGTTTTTGATTTTCAATACTCGGTATCATAATAATATGACAAATACAATGATTTGATCGACACAATGTTATCTCGTCGTTGTTTATACAGGAGAGAGAAAGATAGATAGACAGAGGTGAGAGTATACTATGCTATCGTGTGTACGTGCATCTAAGTTAAAAGAAATGGGAGAAAGAGAGAAGGGACGAAATAGTATACTCATACAACTCACAATGTAGGCTCATGATTTCCTCGTATGTAAAATGTAAAAAAAATATATAAAATATTCCATTCAAATCTAAAACATATTCATTTCTAAGTATATATAAATACGTATATAGACAATAGACAACCATGTTGAAACTCTGTGAAAATTTGTAACTTTTCTTGCTTAATAAACAATGGGACAACACAGAAAGTTACAATTACTTAATCCATGGAGTCACTACCGTAAGTATTATATTAAGTTACAGCTAGTAAATTTTCCTTGTGAGCCTGATTAAATAATTTAATTCAAAAATTAGTTGAATACCTTTATGTATACACACACCTGTATATTGTACATAAATAGGAGCTAGAAGTGACATTTAACATAGCGTTAAAGAAAGTACATGGTGGTTCATGCATGCTTTTTGTTCAAATATGCATCAGTGACATAATATTAATCACCTATGAAGTAGACTTGACAGACGTCAACAATTTTGCAGTCATATGATACGCTTATATGTATTTAATGCATATCTTTGATTGTATAGGTTTCAATTACCTGCTAACTGTTGCTATGTATTATCATCATACAGTGCATTCTCGCTATCAAGTGCTTTCCTTTAACTCAATTAAAGTATTATGGTGGCTAATAATTTATATTTTTATATATATGGCTTTTTGGCATGCCATGACATCAGAGTCCATTGTATGTGGATAAATGATAACGTTACGCGGTGATGCTGATAATGGCTTATATTATGATACGTGGTGTGGGACTGCTTACATTTTATGCACGAAAATAAAGTGACTCATCGTCACGATATAAAATGAGTGGTCAATTTTTAGCACTGAACACTTCTTGATGCTGCTCAAGGCCCTGTACCTTTCCCTACAAGGTCAGGACAGTTGAAACTTTGTAAAAAAATTTCAAGTCGATTAGGAGAC